>APFE030120999.1:0-12284 GCA_000404065.3 Pinus taeda
CGGGTGCAAGCCCCAGAAGTGATGATTCATGATATGTGATTCGTTCTCCACATTTCAGTAGTTTCAATCCCACTTCTTCACCCCTGTGAGCATCACCCGATGCAATGAGTGCTAAGTGAACTATTCAAAAATCATGAGAAATTAGTCAGTTACGACTACCTCTCATGGAAATGGTCATACGTTTGAATGACTTATTAACGCAGTTGAATCCCAAAATGATATCTAATATATTGCATTGCGTAAATCCCCATACTTAAATTCGAAAAGAGTCAAGGGATCTCTACTTGAATGGTTCATGAGGCACAATACTTGCTAAGGTTTTGCAAATGGGGTAGCAAGCTAAGTGGGCTTGATTGTGGGGAAAAAACTCCACAGTTAAGCGCGCTTGAGCCAGAGGAGTTCTGGGATGGGTGACCTCCTGGGAAGTCCTGGTTACCAGGTGCAAGCCCCGGAAGTGATGATTGATGCTATGTGATTCGTTCTCCACATTCACTAGTTTCAATCCCACTTCTTCACCCCTGTGAGCATCACCCGATGCAATGAGTGCTAAGTGAACTATTCAAAAATCATGAGAAATTAGTCAGTTACGACTACCTCTAATGGAAATGGTCATACGTGAATGACTTACTTAACGCAGTTGAATCCCAAAATGATATCTAATATAATGCACTGCGTAATCCCCCATACTTAAATTCAAAAAGAGTCAAGGGATCTCTACTTGAATGGTTCATGAGGCACAATACTTGCTAAGGTTTTGCAAATGGGGTAGCAAGCTAAGTGGGCTTGATTGTGGGAAACTCCACAGTTAAGCGCGCTTGAGCCAGAGGAGTTCTGGGATGGGTGACCTCCTGGGAAGTCCTGGTTACCGGGTGCAAGCCCCGGAAGTGATGATTGATGCTATGTGATTCGTTCTCCACATTTCACTAGTTTCAATCCCACTTCTTCACCCCCTGTGAGCATCACCCGATGCAATGAGTGCTAAGTGAACTATTCAAAAATCATGAGAAATTAGTCAGTTACGACTACCTCTCATGGAAATGGTCATACGTTTGAATGACTTAGTTAACGCAGTTGAATCCCAAAATGATATCTAATAATATAATGCACTGCGTAATCCCACATACTTAAATTCAAAAAGAGTCAAGGGATCTCTACTTGAATGGTTCATGAGGCACAATACTTGCTAAGGTTTTGCAAATGGGGTAGCAAGCTAAGTGGGCTTGATTGTGGAAAAACTCCACAATTAAGCGCGCTTGAGCCAGAGAAGTTCTGGGATGGGTGACCTCCTGGGAAGTCCTGGTTACCGGGTGCAAGCCCCGGAAGTGATGATTGATGCTATGTGATTCGTTCTCCACATTTCACTAGTTTCAATCCCACTTCTTCCCCCCTGTGAGCATCACCCGATGCAATGAGTGCTAAGTGAACTATTCAAAAATCATGAGAAATTAGTCAGTTACGACTACCTCTCATGGAAATGGTCATACGTTTGAATGACTTACTTAACGCAGTTGAATCCCAAAATGATATCTAATATAATGCACTGCGTAATCCCCCATACTTAAATTAAGCCATTAGATTTTGGGTTGAACTTATCATGCTATAAATTTTCTCATAAATGTTGTGGATGTTGTAATTAGAAAGTATTTCTATGAAACTAATGTTACTTCTGACTTTATTGAGTGGGATAACTCTATGGAAAAGAATTTTGAGTATAGGTAATGGAAGAAAGTTCATGAGAGGAAAAGAATAATAATAAACTAGTTAAAAGTTATGTGATTTGTATTGTTTCTTTGATCAGATTTCAAGTTATTTTCTCCAAGAGAGTTGAATTTAAATGTGATTGTTTGTTATTTGTTTAAATGTGCTTGATTAGGAAGATTTCAATAAATCTAATTTTTCATATATTAATGTGCTAAGTATATTTCATTGTAGTTACATTATGCAAGTTATCCTTCTTATTATATACATTCATTGAAAACATAGATTTACATGAAGAAATATCAAATTAAGATTGATTAGAACTACTCATGGAAATGAAGCATATACCACATGGTAAATTGATTAAGAGTGTTTTTTCATATGTAATGAGAATAATATGATACATAATATGATCATTGTTTGATATATGGCTAGGAATGGTTAAAGATGTTGATGATGTCGCTGCCTAACATAGAAAATCTTATGAAAAGATAAGGACAAGGGATGATTCCCAAGAGGTTGATGAAGGGATCATATGAGTTCCCACAAGGCACCAACTAATCAAATAACATCAAGGATGTTGATGAGAACCACATAGATATGAAAAATTGGTCATGGGAATAAAGCATGTGACTTTAATGGAATTGGGTAATAATTCCATTAGTCATATTTGATATGTTTATGATGATACATATTTAATGAAATCCTATCATTTATGCCTAGTGGGTATGATAAAGAAAATAAGCTTTTAGTATATAAATATTTTTAGAATCTTGGTGATGCATTCATGAGTTACTATGAGTGATTTCAGTCATGACATTTGAGGTGTGAATTTTGTATACCACATAAAACTAAGTTCCATGTGAGATAGTCATGCATGAAGGCATAATGTGTTGGATTTTGGAAAATCTAGAGCATTCACAAGTATCCAATAAGTATTTCTACCTGTAACCGATATTTGGACTGTAAACTCTTTTCCAAAAATGAAGAGAACTAAAGGATTATACTCATTGTGTTGTGCTTGGGTGGAGAAGGAAGATATACAAATGGTTGAACAAGTAATAAGGATTTTTTGGATAATGTGTATACTTTTTTATTAAGCAATCCAACGCATCTCCATAAAATGAATGAGCTTGAATTATGGTGAGTTTGACTCAATGTGAGGATGCATTGCGTGAATATGCACAAATAAATAGTGAATGACACTAGCTCTAAGAGTTTCACTAAACTAATCATGATAATTAGAACAATTTCAAACTTTATGTTGTTACAGCCGTGGAAGCAACAAATAGTGTCACAATTTAAAGAAATTTTTGGATTGCTAGATGAGGGAGGAAGCCTTGGCAACTGATGGATTTCCCAAGGGACTACATAGTAGAGAAGGGTATGCTTGAGCCTAGAGGGTGATTTATTGCAAGGAGGAGGAGACTTAAATGAATAGTCATCTAAGCTGACTATTAGATGTTTCTAAAAAATAGTCAACTAAGTTCTATATATGGTGGCCATATGGAGGAAATACACACATACATATAGGTATTAAGATGAATTATGTACTTTATTGTGTGCTATGAATATAAATCCTTTGTATATGAAATTTAAAATGACGTATTGGAATTCATATCAATGAAATATTTAGTGAATAGAAAATGGTTGTGATATACATGCTTACAGTGATAGCTGTTGTATGCATATGTTGGAAGGAGTAAAATTTGTTGGTGTATCAATATGATGAAAAAGAAGATATTAAAAATATAGAGGACAATGTTCCTTTAAAGGGATTGTAGTTTAATATTTCTATTTTGATTTCCTATTTAAAACTTGTGATTGTTATGTCTAGTATGCTTATTTTTTGTATAAACATTGTCACATTACTATGCCAGGTTGAAATGTTGAAAGTAATGAAACACCAAAAATACATTTTATTTTTATTAATGAAAATATTTGACATGCAACTGAGGAAACGGTGCTTATAGAGAGACCATGATATCATTAGTTTGGAAATACTAAGGGGTTTTATGGGGAAGATATTATGTCTAGATACCTCTTAACCACTTTCCTATTCTATTTAATATATACACATTTTAATTATAACTATGAACTTAAACCATATTTAAAAAATAATAATGGAGCCTTTCTAAACCTCCTCTTAAATTCTTGTAGATTTGTCTCCCAACTTCTTGAAACTAATGTAATATGATTAGTATGGTTAAGTAATTTTTTAAATCCAAAGGAAAATGGGATTTGAATGAAAGGGAGGCCATTCTTGTGGGTCAGACAAAGAAGAGAGAAAAAAAGAGGACATGGAGAAAATCCATGTTTTTGTGTAACCATGAACCTGTAATATTTTGAAGTGATAAGGCCATTTGAGGCCCAACAATAGTGTAAGAAGGCTTCTCGGTTTGCAGAATGTCAGAAATGAAATCAGTGCAATAGTTGGGAAAGTAGGATAGGCATAAGTGAGGGGATCAATGGAGGGCAAGTAAGATAGGCATAAAGGAGGGGATATATTGAAGGATTGTGTAGTAGAGAAGGTGTGACATCCCCTGCGAGTTAATTCCCCTTGTAAAACACTTCCCTTGTCATTATGCATTTATAAAAACTAAAATGTCTTAGAGAGGGACACAGATTCCATTGCTTGAGGAGTTGGTTGTTTTAAATATCAATCATGGGTTGAATGAGTGGGTTTTAATGGGCTAAATATGTATTAATTCAACTAGACAAATTAAGGACAAGCCCATGTGTTTGTGGGAAAGAACTACAAGCAAATGAAAGGAAAAATTAAATGGGTATTATGGGTTGCATTTTTGAGGTTTGTTGGTCCACGTAGACCACTAGGAATAGGAGAACCATCATGGTTGAGATGGATGAGGTGCAAATTATTCTCTCCATACGCATTCTCTGAGATGTTGAAGGAAGGGGGACCATATGCACATAGAGGAAGAATGACCATGAGAACAGGAGACTGGGAGGCTCCTGTGGAAGACAATCAAAGGGAAATGAGAGACTTATGCTACATAGAGATGAGGTCGAGAGGCTCCCGCCGAATAGAAAAAGGAGGTCGAGAAATTCTATGAAATCACACATGATTCATGAGCACATGAAGAGGAGGGAACTTGGGATAGAGAAGGCCAAGAGGCTCCTAGGGATCAAGCACATTGTTGAGAGGATGAAAAATATGTGAGGACAAAGATAATTCTAGGAGAAGAGAAAATTTGATTATAGGCAGCTGAAAAATCCCATGAGGCTTGTTCACTAATAATCACAAAGTAGTGGTTGTGCCTTATAGGGCTGATTAATTCACTAGAGGCTATGATGGTTGATAACCTTTGAGAGATGGAGGCATCCATGTCTAGTGGGATGATAACATCTATTGGTAGTTCCATGGGACCGGGCTAAGAAATTAGGTGGAAGATTCCACTAAGCTACTATAAGGTGCTCTCTTATTCCTTCGAAGGTAACATAGCTAATAAACCCTCCATGTTATTAGTTACGTCTCTCTCTCCATATATGAATTGAGACTTTGTATGTCTAAATCCGTAGAGAGGTTGGGATGTTGCAAGACCCTATGTAGAAAGGAAAATGTTCCCTACCTTATGTGGAAACATTGAGTAGCTGGTGGGTGAAGGAAGTGTGGCCTTGAAACAACCTGTTTCAGTGAATGATATTGGTTTAATCCTTTGAGTGGAAAATGGTGTGTGTGAGCGAAGTGGTTCACTATGTTTATTTGTTTTGATAGTTGGTGGGTGGAGGTGAGGCAGCTTAGAGATAAATTGCTTTAGCTTATACTATCGATTTAAACTCCTATGAAATCACTCTACCTCAAGCTTTGGAATCTAGCTTAGGGGTGAAAGTGGCAAGAAAGAATTGGTTGCAACTTGTCTATGGTTGGGTGGAGAGTTGAATTCCCAATCTTAGCTGGTAAGCACATTTTAATAAGATAGGTATTATCGAGATCTTGCACCTTGAATGCTATGTATATGTTTAATGTGTTGGGTTTATTACCTGTGATGATATTGGTTCATTGTGTTGGTTTTATACATTGATATGTTGAGGAAATGAATACCTGTATATTGCCAAGATTTTTGCCATGGATGAGGAATGTCTCATCCATGGAGGAATGATATATTTATGATTGGTTATGTTTTTATGTATTGATTATTATATGTTGGCATCAGGATGTGAATTTACTCAAGTTAATGACTAGGGAGGTCAATCTGGCATGGAAATGTATTGAATATGTTTGGAATATATTCTTAGGAATGGTTTATTCATGTATCCATCTTGTTCCTGTAAATTGGGCCTGTGTATTGAGAGATGGGTAGATCTTTGTGATATTTATCGTTATGTTGCACTGTTGAAGGAATGGTTCAATTCCTATGTTCACTCTGAGAGTTTAAATTAATACAATCATCTAAGCATGAAGATGGGAAAATCCTTGTTGTAAAAGTTCTCTCTCTGTGTTTAATGATTTGCATAATTGGCCTGTATATCTAGCCGGTGTTTATTTATAAGTGTAGGAAGGACAATGTCACTACATGAGTAATATATATAAATATATGCATTGGATGAGTTGGTTGAGCTCCGTGAAACGATCAGGAGAGATATCATAGCTTAAATATATATACATATGTGTGGGTGTGTATAAATAAGTATATACTCATTGGCTAGGTTGAAGCCCTTATAAGCTTAGGAGGAATAACGTTAATGCCAAAATACACATGTATTCAAGGTTGAGGGATAACTCTAAGAGATCTACAGTTATATGCATAAAATATTATGGAAATGAGTGGGGGATGAGTTCAAGGTATTAAGGGGATTGGCCCTTGTCCATGTGTATGGTGTCATGACCATGCACTAAGAGCGGAGGAGCCTGAACATTAATCAAGTGTTGCAAGATTGAAATTCTAGGGCCCAAAGGGTAAAAGGGACTCGAGCTTAAGCATTACATGAATAGGAACCATGTTCAAGCGCAAAGGTAGAATCAATCTAGGCATTGATGGGTGAGTGTTCATGGTTGTTAAATGACCCTTGCAGTTTATCCTTGGAAGTCTCAAGGGGATATTGAAGGGAAACTCTTGGGATAAAATCCCAGGTATGATGTGGAAGTGGGGCCACTGTTGACGCTTGGAAGAGCCCATGGATATGGGGCATAGTACATGGAGGATGTGATAACGGACAATGTCACCCTAACATTTAGGATCGATGATGTCACCCTAGACCCTGGAGATTTTGGAAGGAGGCATGGTATAAGTTCTCAAGATTTTTTCTTTGGGTAGACATGGCGTAGTGGGTTGGGTTTGCAATGTGTACTACACCCATAATACATGTGTATCATGTAATGGAATTTTCTAATAGGTTTAACGAGTATGAGTAGGTCAACAAATATGGTAATACTACCATGTGGTAGAGAGAGAGACTGACTATGATTTCCATGTGAGCACCACATGGGGACCATGCAAGCACCACATAGTAGGCTGGTGATGTGGCCCTAATTAGATGGATAATATTTGGATGACCATATATTTTGATCTGAGAGCTAGGTTGGAGAAAAAATTTAAGTCATCAGAATTGGCTTGATGAGACAAACGTGATGGTATCATCCATTCCTAATTTTGGAAGGGTAAAATAAAGTGAAAAGTTTAGGCCCCATTTCCATAATTGGAATTTAGAGGTTGGGTAAGCATGGTAACTACCTCCTTCTACTCTTAGTTTGGCCTAGGGTTAGTAGGGGGTATGTTACAGAGTGATATCAAAGCTTCCGAGTTCAACACTTGGACTAGATGAGCTCTTTTGTAGAAGAAATGAAGGTATAATGTTTGTGACTCTATTTGAGAGTCAAGTTGTTTGATAATTTCTTTTTGTAGGTGTTTATTACAGCACTATGATCATGGCTTTCATGTTGATTGTTTGATTATGAAAGTGAATGTTTCATGTAGCATTGTAATGGGATGGTTATGTGCTAATTGGGGATTACATGCAAGTACTATGATGCATTTTACAAATGTGAAAATAAAAGGGATGATAGATGCTAGTGTGACATGGTTCTATAACTAATTCCCTTGAGATTGCAAATGCAATGATTATTGTCCCAAGAAAAAAAAAGGGGGCTGACTACAAAAATGCTAAAGGTTGAGTTTTAAATTCCATAATGATAGTATCGATAGAGATATTAGTATTCAATTGATGTTACTGGCCTTAGTAAGGAGGTTGATTTTAATTATGATTTTAATATGTATTAAATACTGAATTCTAAACCTATTATGGCATAATGGAAACATGTTGATATGTGTATATGTATTCTAAATTTTGAAACCTAGTTAATGTAGATAATTAAAATTTTGTCCTAGTTGAGACATTTTACTAATCAATAAACAAATACATGTGTACAATTGTAGGATAATGTGCTTGGATTTGCATTTCAAGATATCAACTGGTATAATTATTATATTTCACTAAAACACTAACAACTGAGTGTATGAGGCAGCATAACAAGACTCAATGGCAATAAAAGAAGCTTGTATTGTGGCATGGTGCAACATGCATGAATGGTTGGAAATTGCCTGAGCATTTATTCATGAACCAGTGGGAACACCAAAACTCTTGCAGATTGATTTGTTATGGTTATTGAATATTTCATGTTTTGTGTGTTCTCAATTGATTTTATATTTGATCTACCATTTTGGATGTTGACTTCCGCATGGCCATGCTATTTTATTTCATGATTTTATGACTATTGTCATTGATTTCTTGCTTTTTATGGTTGCTCTCTTTTTCTTTGGATTTTTCCTTTTATTTTCTTGCTTTAGGGCCTTGGGAACATTTGTTGGGCATCGCAGGAAATTCACAAGGCTCTAGTAAGAGATATGAGAAGGACCAATAGAAATTGTGTCTTGAAAGAGGCCCTGTGAATAATTAGAGAGTATGAACAAAATGAGGAAGGTAAGAAATGGGAAGTTCAAAGATAGCATGAACGAGGACATGTTGATATTGGGAAGATGGGCTGGAAAAAGGCCATCATTAAAATTCCTTAAAATATTACTTATGAATGTATAAACAAGTGCAAATGAGAAAATATGAATTATTGAAATTTGACTGTGAAAATAGTGTTGACATAAAACAATAGCCAAAGGTTTTGGAATAAACAAAAAGGTGCAAAAGGTAAAGGGAGGAATTATGGTAAAAGAATTCATGTGACCAACATATGCTTGCATAAGGAAGGGAGTTCTCTAAAATATGATTTTCATTAACATATGTTAATATATGTTGTGTCCATGACTAAGTGGATAATAATAGGACAACCAAGTAGGTTGGTTTGATCCATGGGGATAATGGACAACAATATGGAAACCATGAAAATGGCTCAAAAGGAGGTTCTCTTGACCTTGACTCTAATTACATATGCAAATGTAAGCTCATGATCATGATGATATGTATGTGTAAATGTCATTGTGTCTGACAAGGTCTTGTCAGGAGCCATTCTTGTGGAAGAATAATTATATAAATATAATTGATGCAAATGTAAATGGATAAATGGGATGACATAATAAGTTGTCCAATGAGATTCCTGGTTGAAAGAGAAATCAATGGGCAAGACCAGACCTGACTGGCCGATGATTTTAATGTCATAAGAATATGATTTTTATATGCTCATGTTGTGTCATGTAGATGAAAAGGAAATGTTGATGGTTGTGGCAACAGGTATATTGACTAATAATTAGAATCCTTGATTGCAGAATTGGGCATGTACTCACTAAGTATTTGGATGATGCCAAAAGAGGGTTCAATGGATTAGAGAATCTCTAATGATGGCATTGCTAATTAACCCATGAGGCTTTTTGGTTGATAATCTCAAAGCATAGATCTAATGATAACACAACTAAGAAACCATGAGGTTTTTTGACTGATAATCATAGAGCAAGCTTAGACGGCAGCCCAAGTAAGAAACCTAAGAGGCTTGTTGGTTGATAATTATTGAGTAGTGGTTGTGCCTTACAGGCTGATAAATTCACTTGAGACTATGTTAGTTGACAACTTCTGGAAGGTTGAGGAACCCAAGACTAGTGGGCTAATGACACCTTATGGTAGTTCCATGGGGTTGGGATGAGAACAAAGGTGAAATATTCACTAAGAATTTGTTAGAGAGTGCACTCTTATTCCTTTAGGAGTAACACAACTGATAAAACCTCATCACTACTAGCTATATCTCTAACTAAAACTTTATGTGCTCTGCATGAACCTATGCACTGATTTGAAGCCATTATGTTGTAACGATGAGGAGTTGTAGAGATCACCTGATCAAATGGGCTTGTTAATGACTGATTTGTATCCACTAAGGTGTAATAGCGAGGAGATGTTAAGAACAAATGATAAATGGGATATTTTAAAGATATGTGTGTGAATTTCTGAGAAACCATTGGAAGGAAAATATAAGAGGTATAATTTAATTTTTTGCAAATTCGTTATGACGAATCTTGTGAGAGATTGTATGACATGTTACAGGAAAGGATGGGAATTCCCGATTGATGTGAATGAAGTTGACTGAAAAGAGGACTACAAAATTTCAACAAAAGCACTAAGAAGACTACAAAGGATCCACAAAAATTGGTTGATCCAAGGATAACTTTCATGTTTATTTAAGTTTTTTGGCAAGCAACTCTATATGTGAACTGCAATTATAATTGAGTTGAAATAGAAAGCTCCAAATAATTTATGCTTGGGTTGAAATGTTTTCTCTGTGTTTGGGAATGAGAATACCAAGGATGATGTTCCTCTAAGGGGGTGGGGATTGTGAAATCCCCTACATATTAATTCCCCTTGCTTGAGGAGTTGTTTGTTTTAAATATCAGTCATGAGCTTATTGAGTGGATTTTAATGGGCTGACTATGTATTAATTCAACTGGAAAAATGAAGGACACACTCATGTGTATCAGGGGAAGAACTAAAAGGAAAGGAGAGGACAAATTAAATGGGTAGTATTGATTGTGCTATCAAGGTTTATTAGTCCACATAGACCAATGGGAATAGGAAAATCGTCATGGTTGAGATGGAGGGGGCACACATTATTCTCTCTATACACATTCTCTCAGGTGTTGAAGGAAGGGGTACCCTATGTGAATAGAGTAACAACAACCATGAGCACAGGAGGTGGGGAGGCTCCTATGGAAGATGAGAAAAGGGGCCCGTGTTAGGCCCCTATACTACTAGTGTAACCCCTTATTGTTATTAGTACAACCCACTTATTATATTGATGTACCCATGTAGTGCCCATATTGTTACTATTGTGCCCCATAGAAGCCCACTATTGTTATTATTGTGCCCTTACATTATTATTGTTATGTCGGCTCTTGATTATGTTATGACCCCTAAGACTCCTATATATAGAAAGGAGGTCTTTTCATTTGTATCATCCAAGAATTGTTCATTTATGTAATGTAAAGGAGGTTTCCCCCTCGAAGAGGCTGAATTATAAGGCGTTGATCTATCTTTTCTATCTTTTCTTGAGCTGGTTTCATAACATTTGGTATCAGAGCTTTGGGATTCTAGGGTTTCGCTGCTCCAAACAGGTCATCGTGGCATGTTCGCTATAACTTTTTTTTTGTGACGTTTCAGAAGTCGCAAAAAAAACCCATTTGAGAAGAAATTGCGCTGAACCTTGGGTCCGAATTTCAGAGCTTTTTGCGCGATATTTGCGGAGATATGATCTGAGGAAGTTGGTCTTTTTGCAGACTCCTGAATTACATCCAAAACAGGGGACCTGGGGAAAATCGTCATAACTTTCTCTCTGAGCATCGGATTAAAATTTCGTAAGAAGGTACAGAAAGAGGACGGACTGTAGTTGCTTTTGTGAATTTTTCAGATCCAAAGGTTGAAACAGTGACTCGTGGCACGTCATACAAGTTCGCTCTACTGAACTAGTCTATAATTTAGTCACTGTGGGAGATTTGGCATAACTCTTCATTGGAGAATCCAATTGGGGTCAAACTGGTGGCATTGGAAAGAGGGCACAGAGGACTACTATAGGTCATAGTTTCAGAACTTAAAGATCTAAAAGTATAGAGTTACAGTCATTTCAAGATCGAGCTCCTAAAATCAAGAAAAAGCAAGATGAGGAAGTTTGATGGAAAGGATCCGGTAAATTGGATACGGCAGATGGAGCAATATTTTGATCTACATGGTGTACCACTGTTACAAAAGGTATGTATTGCATCTTCATATTTAGAACCAGATCAGTTTTTATGGTATAAAGGGCTTTGTTCTTGTAAACGACTTGTTACGTGGTCAATTCTCACAGAGGAAATAATAGCACATTATGAGGATACAAAGAGCAACACCTTCTTTAGAGCAACACCACAACAATTGGAAAGAGTAAAAGGGCTTTGTGACATACTAGAAAGTAAAATTATGGCAACAATGAATTCTAACCCTCACAGCTATGAAGATGGAAGTGTTTTTCTCCTAGCCTTCCACAACCTACAAGGGTTACACCACAACAATTGGAAGAAAAAAGAGAAAAAGGGCTTTGTTACAATTGTGATAGCAAATGCACTAAAGGTCATAAGTGTGTTTAGAAGAAATTATTTTACATA
>APFE030121005.1:2245-16418 GCA_000404065.3 Pinus taeda
CTGCAACTCATAGACCATGATCCATATGTCTAAAAATAGACTTTGCACCAAAAATAGCCTGCGGGACCACTTAGTGAAGGGGACTTCTTTTCACTAAGCTCCATCATGTTGTTGCATTTTCAACATCTTTAAGGATACAAAAAAACAAAATAGATCACCAAGAATCTTTAAGAATACAAAAGAAAACAGAATAGATCCAAGAATCCTTAACCTGAAATAACACTCCAATTTTATATAGTTTATATAATTTTAATGTCGGTAAAAATACTAAATTTTTTTATAAATTCAAAAAATATTTTATATAATAATAAAAAATGAAAAAACACAACCTCTTACCAAAAAATATCACCACATTTTAACCCAAAAACAAAACGTAAAATAGTTAAACTAATTCTTAAACCAAAAGATATCACCACATTTTAGCCAAAAACAAAACGTAAAATAGTTAAACTAATTCTTAAAACTGTTCTTAGTATGCATAGTAGTACATAGTGATGTAAAAATTAATAAAAATTAGATTTTTTTTTATAATAAAGTATTTATCCTATAAATAATTTGCATTTTCAATTTTTCTCCTAATATTTAAAACAATAATTTAAATAAATTTTAGAATAACCAACTAATTTATAACCTATAAAAATAAGTTCAATTTAAAATAAAATAATAACATACTCCTCAACTAGTGATGCAAAATGGGAAATTCACACCGATAGCGTCTACCGAGGTGGAGGAATTGCCTCGATGGTCAAAAGTGGCCAGAATCCAGGGAAAAAGAATTCAAATTTTTTTAGAAGTAGTGTTTGAATCGTGTTTTTAATGGTGGAAGTAGATTCAACACCATCAAAAAAGTCTAGAACACCTAAAATTTTGAAACATAACAACTATAACTTGGATTTGCAAATATGAGCTATGATTCAAAATACCTAAGTTTAATGATGTGACTTTTGTTTCTTTTTATCTTTATTAAATTTATAAAATAAATATTAATTAAAATTTTCAAAAAGGTGATTTTTTTAATATAATATAGATAATATTACATTACGATATCCTTCTGGAAAAGGGAAAGAGCCTCTAATTATGCCCACCCCTGTTAATTCTCCTATTTCATCACCCACAAACTCGATTGGTAGTGATTTGGACTACCTTTTAAACAAGAAACCTTTGGAGTTCAGACCCCTCACCATTGATAAGCTAGGAATCCGAAGATCTCCCCAGATAAGTCCCAATTCTGCAAGTAACATCACGGTCAGGAGGAAAAACAATAGGGGCAATAGACATTTCAGGGGGCGAGGTGAATGAGCAGGTAGAGGTATCAGTAATCTATCTCTTATTGATATCCCCATCATTGATATGACCGAGGAAAGGCCCCTTAGAGCAAGAATGGTCGGAAAGCCTTCTCAATGAATTTCATCATATCAGTGAACATCAGAGGTCTAGGGGTAGACCATAAATTTGCGGCCTTAAAGGATTTTTTTTTCTGTCAGCAAGCCCCAAAATAATTTTAATTCAAGAGACCATGCATGCTTCTTCTGTAACAGTTTCTTATTTCAGGAAGATGTTCCCCCTCTAGCACATTTCTGCTTCGGAAGCAAACGACCTTTCAGGCGGTTTGGCTGTGTTATGGGATCCTAGTTGGATCAAAGCAAAAACATATAGTTGTCTCGCAGGAATCCTCATCTCGGCTCAAATGAGAGGGCATAAATGTCCTATAAATATTTTGAACATATATGCACCCTAGAAGAACAGACTATCTTTCTGGGAAACTCTTTTTGCTTCAAAAATATTTGATGTTGAATTTTTACTAATTGCAGGTGACCTTAATATCACTTTAAATATGGATGAAATCTGGGGCATAAACAAGAAAAAGGATCCCATCCCTAACAGAATTAAGAATGAGTTTCTTAGCAGGAACTTTGTTGACATCCCCCCTCCCAAACTGCTTCCGACGTGGGAAAATGGTAGGGTCGAGAAAGCTTATATTGCCAAGAGAATTGATAGATTTATCCTTCATGCTAGTCTATTTGACAAATTAGGCATGCCTTTTTCAAAAATCGAGAACATCTTCATTTCTGATCATAGACTGATTATGCTTGGATGGAGGGGAAAGGGGTTTAGAAAAGGTTACTCTTTTAAATTCAATAGGACATGTTTAGAAGACCCGGAGTTTAATGATATCATTTCAAAATCCTGGTCTGAGATGTCGTCTCCCGAAGGTTTTCCACTTCTAATGACTTTCAGGGACAAAATGAAGACCATTCAAAAGGTGGTTAAGGAGTGGCAGTACAATAAAAGACAAGCAAACAGAAAGGAGCTTCGGGAGATTCAAATGGAATTGGATAGCGTCGCGGATTCCATGGCTTCACACATGCTTCTGTTCAAAATTAGATGCCGGATTAAGGAGCTCCAAAAGGAAAAATTGAAAATTTTAGAACAGGAAGAATATTTCTGGAGGTTAAAGAGCAGAGCGATTTGGTTGAAGGAAGGGGATAGGAATTCAAAATTCTTTCATAATTTCGCCAGCTCCAGACGCAAAAAGAATTCTATATGGAAAATCAGTGATGGGAGAGGAGGGTTTCTATATTCCCAATAGGACATTTCAGATGGGGCGGTGCAATATTTTCAGAACCACTACAAAAGGTCTGAAGTATGAAAATTTCAGGATATTTTGTGGGGTATTGAAGTGTTTCCTCGGATGTTTGATGATCATCTAAATGACCAAATCTTCTAGCCGGTACCTGAGGAGGAGTTGCTGAGAACTATGAAATCTTTTAAAAGGGACAAGTGTTTGGGTCCTGACGGTTGGACGATAGAATTTTTCATTCACTTTTTTGATCTTATAAAATCAGACTTGTTAAGGATGGTGGAAGGATCCAGGATGTCAGGTAACATCAATCAAAAAACCTCTTCCACTAACATAGCACTCATTCCTAAAAAAGGAGATGCGGAATCCTTCAAGGACTTCAGACTGATCTCGCTTTGTAACATCTCTTTCAAAATTATATCGAAGATCATAGCTGAAAGAATAAAATGAACCTTTTCAAAATATCTTTCAAAGGATCAGCATGCATTTCTAAAGGGAAGAAATATTCTAGATGCAGTCGCAAGCACACAGGAAGGCCTGTTTGCCATACACTCCAAAAAAAGTGATGCGGTTATTCTCAAGATTGATCTCTGCAAGGCATACGATTGCCTTGATTGGGGCTTCACTAGGTGTTTGCTCGCAAAAATTGGTTTAAGAGCTAGCATGATCAACTGGATCATGGCCTGCGTTGAAAGGGTGGACTGTGCGATCATCATTAAGGGGATTCCATCTCCTCTTTCCGCGCGGCCAGAGGCCTCCGCCAAGGATGTCCCCTAGCGCCGCTCTTGTTTATCCTGGCTATGAACTCGCTTAGCCTTCATATTAACAAGGTTGTCATGGAAAACAAATGCTGCCCCCTGAAAATTTGTAGAAACATTTCAATCTCTCACAATTTATTTGTAGATGATATTATTCTATTCAGAATGTTTTGCAGGTTCACTTGGATTTTCTTCTATGAAATCCTAAAAAAATTTCAAGCGGCTACAGGATTGCAAATAAATTATGCGAAGTCAACTATTTTCCACAATGACTCCAATCCAGGATGAAGTTGAATGGTTGGCTAGCCTAGTTCGAATCAAAGAACAATCCATCAGTCTTGGCATCAAATATTTGGGTTTTCAGATAAAAGCAAATGGATACTCGAGCCTCATTGTAACAGATGTTCGGAACAGTTCAGAGACATGTAGCCGCACATCTCTTCTCAGAGATAAGCTACCATCGTCCTAGCTGGTTTATTTCCAATTCTGGTTGTAAGCATATTTAGGTATTTTCCATTAATGAAATGAAGTGTTATTTCCGCTGCATCTCTTTATTTATGGTTATCGCATCTCTGTATTTATGGTTATCTCTGTAATCTATTGCGTTCCGATTTAAATCCGGATCAGCGGTCAAGCGGAGAAAATGAATACCATCTCTCAAAACTGTCCAGTATCTCGCTGCCAAAGAGTATGGGTGGATGGGGTTTGCTCGACATGCGCACTTTCAGGAGGGCTCTCCTATGCAAGTCATTGTGGAGAACGATTCATGGAGAAGGTTCATGGAGTTCCATTGTACAGAAGAAATATTTGGGTAGGAAGGATCTATCTTTTTGGTTCAGGGAGGGAAGGATCGGCGCCCCATATGGTTCTTCAATTTGGCTCAGTTTTCGTAAGATAGAAAATTATTTTTTGAAGAACTTAATTTGGCGTTTTCCATCTGGCAACAAGATCGTTATCGGGAAAGACCAATCCCTGTGCGGAGCCGAGGAGATCAACGTGCCTGTATCTTTATTAAATTTCTTTCATAGAAGGGGACTCTTCTTCTAGGACAGTTTGATTGCGGAATGGCAGGGATCTATTCCACTGTGGAAAGATGCAGGAACTCTGGGATGCCTGGTCCGATCGCCCTTTAATGGGAACACATCAGGATGTGCCTAAGGAACTGCGGCCTTTTTCGCTCTGCAGAATCTGACAGTCTCACCTGGAAATATTTGATAGGATTGAATAATGTCCACGCCAAAGATGTATATCTGAATCTAATTGGTCTCAAGCAACCCTCTCTCAATCCTATCTTCCCTCGCATTTTTCGGAAGGCAGATTGCCTGCCCAAAATGATTTTCTTTGCCTGGATCTCGTTCCATAATAAGAATCTATCCTGGGAAAACTTAAAGAAGAGGGGATGGTATGGTCCCGGTTTATGTCCTATTTGCAAATCAAAGGAGGAAAACAACGAACATGTATTTTTAGAATGCAAAAGTACCTGGCAATTATGGCATGCTCTGGAGAATCATTATGGAATCCAGCACAATATCCACACTTCAATCATTGAAGTGATTTTCTGGTGCAACGAGGCAAAAGAATCATGGAGAAAAATTTTCATTATCACTCTGTGGAGTATATGGAAGTGGCAGAACAATTCTATTTTCAATGGCTGCAAATCCCCTTTCTTGGAATTCTTTTTCAATATTGTTTCTCTTTATTAAGCTCTCCCGCAAAAGTCTCTCAACCAAAAAAAGGGCGCCTGCAAAGAACTTTCAATGGATCCTTCAATTTATCTAAGGGCGTACTTCGATGGAGCTAAACAGAGAGGCTCCTATGGTTGTGGTGTTATAATTATGGTAAATGAAAACAATCAATTCTTCATCCACTGGAATGGCAAGAGAGGCACCAACAGCAAAGCTGAGGCGATGGGCCTCGCTCGCCTCCTAAAATTTTGCCTCTTTCTAAACATACAGGATGTCTCAGTTTTTGGAGATTCAAAGGTGATGGTGGATTTCGTCTCTAGGAAAAATCATATTTTCATGCCGCACCTTGTAGGATGGATGGATAGGATCAGTTTATATTGGAGGAGCTTGGAAGGTGGCTCCATTCATCATATCAGCAGGAATCTAAATCAGCAGGCTGATTCGCTGTCAAAAGAGGGTCTTCATGTTGCTCCGGGTCCTTGGTTTTTGCAGGTTTCATCTGAAGGGAAACTTTTTCCTATACAAGAATTTTCTCTACCTGATTTCTAGTTTTCGCATGCAATCTCTCAGGTTTTCTCTTTCGCTTTTTATTTCATATGTGGCTGTATCTGTCTTATTCCTCGCGGAAATCTCCTCCTTTGACAACTTTATGTCCAAAAGATGAAGAAAATCTTGAAGATGGTCGATTTGCATGTGTCTTATGATACCTGTGTAGCTGGATTTAGTCACCTATCTGTCATTCTCCTGGCAGGTGCTGTTTTTGGGATATGATCCAAGTTGTATGATTTCTATGCCCCTGTTTTTGGGTCTTTTTCAGAAATTGGTTGTATATGTACGCCTATTTATATTCCTCATATAATATAATATCATGTTTTTTCTTCCTGAAAAAATGTTAAAAACTTATGTCATTCCAATAAAACAAATGCAATTAAAAAGGCATATAATATTTCAATCTAAAGTTGGCAGAGATGAGTTGAAATGAATGGCCAAATGACCGCCTGGAAATGGCCAAAATTGACAAACATATAAATGTACTAAGCCATGGTATATCTATACTCTAGTCAAAGTACTTTATATCTGTAGTGTAAATGATTGATATTATGGTAAATAGGTATTCATAGGATTGTTTATTTTAAGTTTTGGTTTTCGATTGATTTGATTTAATAAAATTAACATGTAATTTATTTTATATATTTAAAAAAGATTATTATTTTTTCAAAATTTATATAAATATAAAAACTAAAATATATAATATTTAAAAAATTTAATTTAATTTTCATTCCAAGTACGTTAAATTTTGTAAATTTACCTTTCTAAATTTCACCACGGATTTTCATCAAACATCGCTGGCATATGTTCTCTACTCATAATACAATGTGGCTTCAATGATACTTTACAGCACCAAAGTAATAACCTTACCGATGGTTGAAACGATATCCAAATGACTTTTATTTACTGCTTTAACTATACTCGTGGGCCGGCGGCCGCCCAGGCTCTCGCTTGGGTAGAAATTTCAATTTCAAATTTGTTCGTCAAATTTAATGGTTTCTGCAACTCTAATGCGCATTTCAATGCCGACGAATCACTTATTACAGAATATTGAAAAAGAAAGGCCACAAAGTTTAAACATAAATAGAGATAGATGCTTATGGTACCAAACTCCTTAATTATCTGACCATGTGTTTAGCACCTAATTTTTTCCTTTTAATCACAATGTCGCCCTATGGCATCTCTTTAATGAAGTTCAATCCTGCAACAACACGGTCCATACCTTATCAGGAAGCTATGCCTCTCTTCACCACAAAGGGGCATGGCAGGGGCATATACCCACTGTTTATGCACCATGTGATTTTCCGGTAGCATATACCCACTGTTTATGCTTCTGGGGATTTCACAACGACGCCCAATCCACTACTGTCTGGATTGAATCTGCTCTTTCTCCCTTATATCCGCACAGATTTCTTCACCCCCATTTCTCTGCTATGCGCTGCTCTGCAACTAGCAACCCATGGATCTCATCGTTAAAGTCTTAGCTAATCCCAGGAAAACGTTGTGGCTGTTCCAATCACCGATCTGAATAATGGTGTTATCCAAAAGGATCAAAACCGTGGCCACCTGCTCAATACTAGTAATATGTGCATAAAATCCCCTAGGAGACCATCAAGAAATAGTTGCAAATTTCCCTCACAGAGGACAAACACTTCCTGGATCTCGCCGAACCACAATACCAGTGTCTCTACAGCACTCTCCAAACAAATCAGAGAATGGGACGCATCCCAGCACACGCATGTTCTACACTTCCCATCCTTTGGGTTTGTAGGGTCAGTGATTAAGTATGTTATGGGCAGCTGCAGGCGGAACATCGGGTAGATTAAGTAGATCGAGTGCTCGGCTGCAGGGAAACGCCTCTCAATATGGTCCATTGCACTTACAGGGTTAGTAAAGCATCATATATTGTGATTGGGTTCAAAGTTTTTAAATTCTAATAACTTAGACTTGTAATGTGAAAAAAATTTAGACTCCGCCACAAAAATATACGCCATAGCAAAGTAATATTCTGTAACTAGAGATCCGGGCCAAGCAAGGAGTACAAGAGATCTCGAGAGAGGAATTTAGGGATGGTTAATATAGATCTGAGCCAAGCAAGGAGGGCAAAAGAGCCCGAGACACAATCAGTAATCCTTATAGATGAAGGGTGGGCATTGTTTAACGTTCTGGAGATCTAGAACAACTATGGTTCTAAGACAATTATAGATGGGTGCAAAGGTTTGCCCCTCGCTATAAAGCTCAAAAAGTATGGATGAGTGCCAAGGTTTGCCGTTGGTAATAAACCTCATGCACCCGCAATGAATATTAATTTGTACAATTGCATACTACTTTATTTTTAATGAGAGTCTCAAAGCCATCTTTTGCAGTGGCTCTGCCTTTGATTGAGAGCTCTATCAACCTCAGAGCTCTATCAACGCTTGAGATGAAGTTATGATGTTTTGAATAAATCCATTTTGATTAAATCTGTGTAGATGTGGATTGCTCTATCAACGGTTAAGGTGGAGTTATAATGCTTTGAAGAAATCCTGGGCAGGTGTGGATTGCAAAAGTCCTTCATTGCGTATGGAACTCAATGTGCAAAGCAGTGTTTGGGGTCGGAGGGGTCTCATAAATCTGAGGGAGCTCGCTGTAACTTTGAACTTGGGTGAAATTAGGTCAGAAATTGAAGGGGACACAATGGAATCCTAGTTGGAGGGCAGGCATTTGTGGTTGTATACACTGTATTCCCAGGATAGGCAGACCACAAAGAAGCTACAAACTTCATGATCAGCAGGTCAGATTGCACTTGCAAATCCGAGCATCTTAAAATTGTAACATTTTACAACTGTGGGCATCTAAAAGCAGCTCTCATTGTTGGAGAGGTTGCTATATTTAAAGTTACTGAGGTTGCAAGCCCTCTCTCTGTTGGAGAGGTTGCTATATTTGAAGTTACTGAAGTTGCAAGCCCTCTCTCTGTTGGAAAGGTTTACATACTTAAAGTTTCTAAAGTTGCAAGCCAGTAATGATTTCAGGGAATAGGTTGCCATCCAATTTTGAGCATATTATTTGGCCAAGTAGATGGTTGACAAAGCATAAATTGAGAAGATGGTGAGATGAAAATCTTACTTGAAAACTTAAGAATGGCAAGTACATGCATGGTTTATCTACTCAAAGTCTCAAGAAGTTTTGTCCTAAATGTGATGGTGATTAAACCAACGCCACAGGGCCTGAAATTTCTATCAGAAATTAGGGATTCAGTGAAACAAGAACTATAAAATATACTAGTGTTCTTTTCTCATTGAGATAGTGGGAGTATTTTTTGTGTAAGGGATGCCTCCTGTGAAGACTAGATGCAGACTTTGTCTCTTGCTTCTTTGCTCCTTTCGCAAATTCTTTGTACTACTGCAGTGATGTACTATATTTGCTATTGCAGTATTTATACAGTTATAGATTTATCCAAAATATTTAGCATTCTAAGTGTTCAGTTTATTTTTCAGACTCTACTTCTTTTATTTATTTGTAAATTTGGAGTGCTCTTTCAGTACATTTCATACTTTAATTACTGTATCATTAACAAGAAGCCCAGTGGAATGGCTCTCCGGTGGAAATACCATTTCCGCTGGGATTTCATTTTTTTCGTTGAAAAGGAGGGAAGATTTATTAATTAAGTTCCTTTTCCAATGGAGATTGAAAAATATTTATTAAAAACACCCTGTAGAATGTTTGAATGGCATGAAGCCAAAATTTGTGATGTTTATCCAATGGAATCGCATTTCTTCTCATGTAGAACAAAAGTCCAAATTTGTAATTTTTTCTTAATGTAATTCCATTTATTCTGATATGTCATTACTTTGGTTTAAGAGAGATGTCAAGTTTAATAATTTTTTCCTGTATTGAAATAGAAATTGAAAATATTTATCATGAGGACCTCTAATTCATGGACGTCGTGTAAACAACTGGAGCTTCTCACAATATAAGAGCCATCTACCAAAAATTAAAGATGTGATGTACCTCAACATTATCTAGATTATCATCCCAAAGTTCTAAAACAGAAAATATCTTCCATGTGTTGGCATTGTTTTTTTTACAGGGCAAGCCCAAGAGATAGTGTAAATTTCAATCTTACTCTTCATACATCAGATATAACAAACCTGCTTCCCATCTTAGACCTGGCCTTGATTTCAAAGCACATATGATATCTAATTCAAGGTTTATATCCTCTCCATTTCCTATTTCCACTAGAAAACTAATTCCTCTTATACAAAGAGGGTTTTCTTTCTCGTAACGGTGTTGTTTAAGATAATTGTAACACTACTGAATTTCATTTTCTCAACTAAAATTATACAGGTTTTATGTTCTTCGATCCTTTTATTTCCATGGAATTCAATCTAAACTGGGAAAATTAAATTCCTCTGGGATAAAAGAATAATTGAGTAATGTAATTTTAAGTTTATTCCGAAAAACCTTAGTGTACATGTGTTATGACAACATATAACATATATATGATAAGATGAGAGTTAACAGCAATACAAGTTATACTGGTTGGGTGGCAATGCAACAACATGTCTGTTGAAATCATAGCAGTATGGGGATTATTGTGGTTTGCAAAGTTATTAGAGGTTTAGATTATTAATTAATTAATGATATAAATGGATCTTCCTCCTTTTTGTATTTTTATCGGATGGGTTGGTTCAATCCTATTGAACATTCCAAACAATCATTTTAGAAAGCAACACCATGACAGATACTATGTCAAAGAAAAGACTGAATGATATATTTTTGTCTTCTGGAACACAACAACATCATTGCTGAGACCCATCGTTCTCCGTTGGAGCTGAACTTGCCTATTTGCTTTTGGATGGACTTAGTTTTTTCTGTATATTATCTGAGAAACTGTTTACATCGTTTTTGGTTTTTGTTTTATATATGGGACATATCCTATGTTGGCACAACACATCTATATTTTGGTTTCTGTTTTAATATGTACATTCCAGATTTGAACTCAGGCCAAATAGGCAATATCTGGAAAATATGTTTGTTTCTACATACTATAGAGCTTTTTGGTATACATGATGTATCATCAAAATTGGTGACATGTACTGGCTTAATTTAATACAAACCAGTATGTTTTTACTTCTGAAAAAGAGGATGAGAGTTATGAATGACCAGAAAATTTTCTGAACATTATTCGGTAAGATTTAGAGGATGAGAGTTATGAATGACCAGAGGAAGGAAAATTTTCTGATCGTTATTCGGTAAGATTTATAAGTTAATAAAATTAAGATTTATAAGGTAATCATTTAACAAAATTACAGCAACCTGAGAAATTAGGAATGAGATAAAAATAAACTTTAGTTTTTAAATATTATTTAAAATTTCTAAAGAATAAATCAAAATTAAAACATATTAACCGTGAAACTTAACTAATAAATATCAAACTAACATTGTAGTTCTCTGGACATTTCAATCTCCGAACAATGGGAGAATAAATTAAATAGAATCTTAAAAAGTAATACATCAAACAATTTTTGTTATCCTCCAAATTAGTCTTTGCTTTATTGAATCTAACCAAACTTGCCCGAATCTTTGACTTTATAAGTTTGACCAAACGTCCTTGATCCTGCCTAGTCAGTTACTCATAATATGACCTGCACATATATAAGCCAATGGTGCTAATAAATTACAATGAGCTTGTTAAGTAGATGTCCTGTAGCACTGCCACTTGGCACGACTCCTTATCAGGGCAGTTTAGTTGATGTTGTGGCAGCGCAAAGACTTTACAGTGCTGACTTGTAATCTGTAATGCGATATCACAAAGAAATTACAGGGAAAGTTGTGGTGAGACTTAATTTAGTTCTGAAAATTTTCATAACTATGTTATAAACTTTAAATTTATAACATATATATAATTTAGAAATCTAATAACAATCTACAAAATTTATTTTAAAATTGTAAATACAAATAAAAATGTTTTAAAATAAATTAAATAATAATAAAATTTATTAGAAGTGGGGAATTGCAATTTTAGGGTTATAGGTTTTGTAATGCTAGACTTTATTAGGGTTGTTTTCTATAGTAGACTTGTCAGCCTCACACTTAGGCTCACCCCACACATTAGCCTTGTGGTGGAATGGGTGGATTACTCCCATGACCTGCTGGAAGCACTCAAATCTCGATGTCCCCAACACTTGGACCCTTATGGTAGTCATCCACATCTCTAATGGTCGCCTTCGTCGCATCAACCTTGTCAATCCTCCTTGACCCCCTGGCCCCCTCCCCCGCCTCACCCCGACAACATCTCCTAATTCTCCATAGTCGAACACTTGGTTGCGACTTGTCACATCTAAGAATGGGCATCCCAATTGCTTTTCCCCTCACCCCTCTCTCAAATATGTCCTCCCTCCTCTCGCTTTCTTAGTATCGACCTTGAAGTTTTACTCTGCCCTTGCTCCCTGTTGGAAATTGGCCCTATTTTACCCACTGCTACCTCCTCAAACTTGTACCTAGTTTTCCTCCCTTATCACTCTCCTGACCCTGCTTGCCTTGGTTTCCTAAGCAATATTTTGATGTTGGAGATATTTAGCAGAATTGGATTCCCCTCTAGACCTAATCCCCATTGTAGCTCCAATTGACAATAAAACACGGAAACAAAGTTGGAAATGCATAAAACAGAAAGTGGGGAGAACCTAACTTGTTTCTAGGAAAGAACATTAAGTTAAATGACATTCACATGATGGAGGGTTTTACAATTGTTGGTAGGTTTGATAGCAAATATATTTCCATGGGCGTTCTCAGGAAATGCACAAAGACAAATTTCTCTTCTCTCTTAGAATACTCCACTCATTGCTTGATAATGGCTAAAGGATGGATGGGTTGGATTGTTGACTCTGTAGAGGATGTGGGAAAGATCCTTCAGGGCCGCTAGTCAAGGGGCTCACAGGCACTATTTATGAAAAATGGACCATTACTTTCAATGCCCACTATTGAAATGAACATGAAACTGTGCAATCACTTCTATGATATTCTACTAAATTGTCTTTTTCAGGATGGATTCTAATACCTTATTGGTAACCTCCACATGTCCATTGATTTGTGGATGGTAAGGAGTGGACATTGGGTGTTTGATCTTGAACTGTTCAATGATGGACTTAATAAGTCGAGAAGTGAATTGGGTTCCCTAGTCTATAATAATTTTTTGCGGAATGCCATAATGGACAAAGATCTCTTCATATAAAAAATCAACCACTGTTTGTTTTGTTTCTTTTGAGAAGGCATTTGCTTCAACCCACTTAATTACATAGTCTATGCATACCAAAATGTACATCGTTTGTCTTGATGGTGGGTTTATGGGTCCTATAAAATCAAGGGCCCATTTCTTAAAAGGTTCTATCATAACCTTGGGTTGCAATGCAATCTCATCTATTTATATAGGTCTTCCCATCCATTGACACTTATTGCAATTGTGGACATACCTCTCAGCATCCCTAAAAATAGTGGGTCAATAGTATCCCAGTTGAAAAACCCTATTTGCAGTTATTTGGTCTGTAAAGTGTCCCCCACATGGTTTGTCATGACATGCCTTAAGGATGTCAAATATATCATCTTCTCACACACAACATCAAATCAAAAAAACTGGCCTTGTGCGGAAAAAGTACCCCTGAACCCAAGAATACATGACATTGTGTCGAACAACTTTTTGATGTTCTCTTCGTGATAAATGTTGTGGAAGATTTTCGGTAGGAAAATAATTAGCAATATTTGCAAACCAAGGTGTATTAATAGATAACGTGAGCAAATGCTCATCACAAAAGGCATCTTCCATTGGGACAAATTTCTCCTTGTATTCAACCTAGAGAGAAAATTAACTACGTCGTTGTCTTTTCTAGGTTTATCAAGAATAATGATATTGAACTCTTAGAAAAGAAGAAGCCACTTGGTTACCTTACCATTAGCCATAGGTTTCTTCATAAGATAACGTATGGTAGAGTGATTAGTGTGTACAAATACTAGCTATTCGATGATATAATGACAACATTTGTTAATGGTATGCACAACATCAAGAAATTATTTTTTCAGAAACGATACAATTATATTTAATCAAGGTAAGGTTTTTACTACAATAATAGATGGCATAAGGTTGTTGTTCCTCCTTATCCAACACAACTCCAATTGTTGTATCAAAAACATTAGCAAATATATGGCAGGAAAGGGACCATTAGGTCCCCACAAAATAGGATAAGTTCATAGTAGTACATAGTTATGTAAAAATTAATAAAAATTAGATTTTTTTATAATAAAGTATTTATCCTATAAATAATTTGCATTTTCAATTTTTCTCCTAATATTTAAAACAATAATTTAAATAAACTTTAGAAAAACCAACTAATTTATAACCTATAAAAATAAGTTCAATTTAAAATAAAATAATAACATACTCCTCAACAAGTGATGCAAAATGGGAAATTCACACTGATAGCGTCTACCGAGGTGGAGGAATTGCCTCGATGGTCAAAAGTGGCCGGAATCCAGGGAAAAAGAATTCAAATTTTTTTTAGAAGTAGTGTTTGAATCGTGTTTTTAATGGTGGAAATAGATTCAACACCATCAAAAAAGTCTAGAAC
>APFE030121006.1:0-16610 GCA_000404065.3 Pinus taeda
TTGTGAGTTGTTGATTTTACTGAGAATTACACATTTGTTCTGAAAATGCAAGTACAAAGTGTATATTATCATTCAGACCAGGTATTTATAGCAATAATGTTTTATATAGGAATTCAAAGCTTGGTATTGGTGGCTTTGATAGTAATGAACATAATTGTGAAGTGATTAAAGAGAATCATTTCCACATTAGTGATGATCATATGCATGATACATGTTTTTTTCAACATTGTTTTCATATTATTTATAAGAATTTAAAGGAACAACAAATCACTTTTAAATAACCTTGGGTATGTTCAAATGGATGTTTTGGTCAATTTAAATCATTATGAACATTCCTTTCGTTGACTTACCTACATAAAAAAATAACATGTGTAATACATGGAATTTATTTGAGACAACTCGTGGGAAAGGACACCCTGATGGTGTTGAGGCATGCATAAAACTTGCACTTAGTTGGCATCAATTGAATCAAAATGATTTTTGACTTCTAGATTCATATGATGTTGTTAACTAATGCAATCAAAATTCAAGCCATGTATCGAATCCATGGATCAGTCATGTGCATAGGTAGGTGTATATGTAGTTGTAATATATTCACAGTTCTAATATATGTACACGTGTCTTTCTATCACAATGATATATTTAAAAATCACTAAATTTCATTACCTGATATTTTTTGTCAAGAAGGCTCTTTTGAAATATTTCATAGGTGAGGTTGATAGATTGATGCCAAATAATTGTCAACCAATCCATGGAACAAGAGGTTTGTACTCCATCAGAACAGAGAAAATGATAAATATATTCTCGGTTCAAAAACAAAAGTGCTCTTGCTTGAAATTATACATATCTATTTATTTCAACGCTACCCTTGGGGAATTTCTTTGATGTAAAGAATGTAAAAAACACATTATTTTTCCAAACTACCAACCAAATGTTATATGTGCCAAATATAGCCATTTGGTCATAGTAACTATGTTGCAGTGGCAAGAAGTAAAAAGCAGGAAAAATCTATGACAATGGAAACTATCGATAAATTGTCATGATACAATTCCTAAAATTTTGGCACTAACATATTTCATATGAATGGAACACACGAAATTATATTAAATGTAGATATTTTTTCATAGAAGTTACAATATTGAACCATAATTTTATAGCATATGTATTATCTTATCTTGAATTTAAGGAAACAATGAATTGTACTTTTTTGAATTGTTTTTTTTGTGTATCAATTCCATTATATATATACATGTCATTAATTAAGATTTTTTAGATTATATTTCTTGTTATATTTTTGTATTTTTATTGTTATGTTCAATACATTGTTAAATTTTTATATGTTATATTTCTTATATAAAATAGGTGTTAAACGTTATGTTATATATTCCTTAAAAATATGGATGTATATCTTACGAAACCAGCACAAAAAAGATAGAAAAGATAGATGAATGCCTTGGAAATAAGGCTCTTCAAGGGGGAAACCTACTTTACATTACACAAATGAACAATTCTTGGATGATACAAATGAAAATACCTCATTTCTATATATAGAAGTCTAAGGGGTCATAATATAATCAGATTCGAGATAACAATAATAATTTGAGGGCACAGTAATAACAAAAGTGGGCTTCTATGGGGCACAACAACATAATAAGGGTGTTATACTAATAACAATAAGGAGTTACATTATTAGTATAGGGACCTAACATGCCCCTCTCCTTCATAAGTTATTGTCCTCAACGTTTAACTAGTTCTTGATGCTTCTGTATAAATTCTTGTCCTCCCATGTGGAATCTTCAGCGGCTAATTTCTTCCACTTGATGAGATACTTTGAAATTGATATATTTCGTAGGTATCAATTTCTCAATTCCGCGACTACTTCAGCTTCCAATATGACTTTTCCTTCCTTGTCATGTACTCGCAATATTGTTTGAACTGGGGTCTTCTGCAACTTTTGAATGAGTTCCCACTCCTTTGGGCATATGGATATTTGGAAGGCCTGATGGTTGGAGGAACACTTCGTGGAATCAAATGAATAGTACAATAATGATCACGAATAGGTGGGAGGCCTTTGGGAGCCTCTAATACCTTGGAATGATTGTCCAAAACGTTTTGAAGATCTGAAGAAATACATGATTTCGATGTGGGATCCTCTAGTGAACATAATTGTGCAATTACACCACGTTGTTCTTTATTTAGAAGCTTTTTCATGTTGTTAGAGTTTATTATCTTTCTAGGTTTCCCTTCAATACCCCTCAATTCAACTTCATTTCCTTCCAAAAAAAATTCAAGAAAATTTCTTCAAAATTAAAAACTATCGTGGCCAAAGCTTGTAGCCATTGGACTCCTAGTAAAACATTAGCACCACCCATTTGAATGGAAAGAATCGGGCTATTCAATACATATTCTCCCATGGATAGCTGGATATTATGGAACATTGAGAACTTTATGGTTCCTTCACTTGAAACCATCACTTGACACTCTGGTGCTGGATATAGGAAGTAATTCAATTCCTTAGCTATTTTACGATGAATAAAATTATGGGTACTACCCGAATCAATCAACACTCTTACCTTTTTCTTCTTGATATGTCCTTCTATCTTGATAGTTTGAGGAGCAGTAATTTATTCCAATGCATTACAAGATATGGTGAGATTCATTTCTTGATGCTCGATGTGATCTTTCAATTCTTAAACATTTTTCTTCTTGATATGTCCTTCTATATTGATAATTTGAGGAGTGGTAATTCTAACCAATGCATTACAAGATATGGTCAGATTCGTTTCTTCTTTCTGGATGTGATCTTTCACTTCTTGAAGCTTTCTCTTATTGATATGTCCTTCTATCTTGAGAGTTTGAGGAGTGGTAATTCTTTCCATGCTTTACAAGATATGGTCAGATTTATTTCTTCTTTCTCTGGGTTGGGTTTCTAGTGTATATCCTCTTCTTTTGATGTTTGTAGATCCTTTTCTTACTCATCTTCATAATCTATCTAAAATAATTTCTTCTGAGAACACTTACGACCTTTAGTGTATTTTCTATCAAAATTGTAACAAAGCCCTTTTTCTCTTTCTTCTTCTAATTGTTATGGTGTAAACCTTGTAGTTTGTGGAAGGCTACGAGAAAAAACACTTCCATAATTATAGTCGTGAGTAGCGGGATTTCTTGTTTCCATAATTTCACTTTCAATTTTTCTTGCCATCGTGAATGCCTTGTCCAATGAATCAGGTTCCCAAAGATGAACCTCATGTTCAATGTTATCATTTAAAGTCCCTATGAAGACATTAACCATTTTCTTCTCTAGAATATCATTTACCCATATATTCAATTTTTGGATGTTCTCAATGTGCTCTGCCATTGAACCCTTTTTTTCAAAATTTATCAATTGGATAAAGAAGGTGTTACTCTTTGTATCCTCATAATGTTCTATCATTTCTTCTATGAAAATTGACCAAGTGACAAGTGTTTTATGAGAAGAAAGTCCTTTATACCATAAAAATAGATCTGGTTCTAAATATGAGGATATAGGCTGGAAATAATTTTTAGTTTGGAAATAATTTTTAGTCCAAAATCAACATGAAGAAAATGCCATATAAGAGAAGTACAAAACAGTTCAGTAAACTAGAGGCATAATGAATTCACCCCTCTATCTAAGAAATCAATCTAAGAAGTAACACAATACTATCATAATTGAGAAGGAGGCATCCATCATATCCACTCCTAAGAGGCATAGGAGAAAGAGCCCAACAGAGACAAGTAGAAAAAATCCTGAAGTACAGATTGTAGAGACACTTTATACAGGGAAACAAGTAGAAGAATAATTGAAAGATTGGAAAAAGAAGCATTGGAAAAAGAATCATACTTTGATAATGTAGAGGCCACATAATTTGGCAAGGATACACTGGAACTAGAAAAAGAGTTGCAACTGAGTAAGATGAAAGAACTGGCAGATCAATTAGAAATAAAAAGGATATTAGAGAAGCACTTGAAGAAACAACACAAAGCATATAAGAATAATAATGTAAAGTTGGTCAGGGAAAATGAAAAACTAAATGAGGTAGGAAAACTAAAAGGAAAGAATGATATTCTTTGCAAACAGGATTTCAAGTGGCTCAACGATAAAAACATGCAGAAAAGCAAAGTATGAGAAACAAAAGGTTAAAGCTGTCAGTTACAAGGAAGAACAGTACAAGGGGATAGATTGTCCACTAGAACCAACAAGTATAGAAGCATTAGGACCAGGCATATGGTTTACAGTAGAGGTCAAAATATCCAAGAGAAAGAAACTAACATGAGGACATGCTTGTGAATCAGCGAGGGGGAGATGTTGGCTCTCATTTTTGGTCCACTTTTACTTAAGAAAAAACACTTAATTTCTATATTTTCCATGAAATTTCCATCACATACACCCCATTTTGATGTATTTATGCATATTCAGGTATATAAATTTAGTTTTTCTATTTTTAGATATTTTTACGAAAATTGAATTTTAAGTGCATTTTTGGATAGAATTAGAAATTCCCATAATGGCTTCATGGATGTCATATTTGCAGGACACTTGGGCACGAGATGGACACATTTCTAGAAAGCTTGGGAACTAATATTGAACTAAATCCTATTGGTTCGAACAACCCAATCTTAAACACGCCCAGTCAGAGATGGTCAAATAGGACCACTCATTCAGCAAATCCCTAGGAAATAGGGCAGTTTTATGATTTTGTGGGATTTTCCATATTTTTAGTGACATGATGGATGAGTTTTACTTGGATAGATGGGATATGTATATATATATCAAGGTTCACCGGCCCCTTAGCTTTTTATGGCTTTGGTACACGTTTGGGATTTTTCTCCGGCTTTTTCTGCTTAGTCATGCACTCAGTTTAACTACTAAATCCTTCTTAAGCAGATAGCAGAAAATCTGCAGGAAAGCAGGCAAAGGAGAAGGTCTTTTACATGCTCCGTACGTAGGTTCTTACCTTCCGTTTTCAAAACCCAATTCTTCCCTAGCAGGTTCGTACATTACCCTGAAAAAATAAATGGCTACACTCTTTCCCCGGCAACGACGCCAAAATGTAGAGCTATAAAAAGGGTCTCTTTCACCTCTAGTTACCTCACATTAATATGTCAATCTGAGAACATCTTTCTATTTCAAAGAGTGTCTCAGTTTGAGGCTTAGCACTTATGAGAGTAATGCTCGTAGTACGACTGTTTAAAAGCTACAAAAGTAAATAGATGCGTGTCTACAACTTAACTACTTCAAAAGGCTAAATCACACCAAGCATTGCATTAGTCAAAGGTTCGGTAAAAATAACCCATCCTTTTCATAACTGATGATAACATATCTGAGGTCTGGGAGCCAGGTAGCATATGCTGGCGCTCACTACAGCCTGAGATCATCCTTAATGAATAGAAATGAAACGACAAGTAAAGGAAATAGCAATGAAATAGAACAGCACATCAGCCAAGGGTTCGGTAGCAATAACCCATCCCTTTCATAACTGATGGGAGTAGATCAAAGGTCTGGGAGCCAGGTAGCAGATGCTGATGCTCACTACAGCCTGAGAACGTCCTTAAGAAATGGCAAGTAGATAAAACAACAAATCAACAATCTTGAAATGGAACAACAATTGAAATGGAACAACAATTTAAATGGAACAACAACTAAATGGAACATCAATTCAGAATTGGAACAACAACTAAAATGGAACAGTATTTGAAATAAGCAGTAACCAAGTTCGTCAAGCTGTAACTCTGTTTAATCACTCCAATCAAAACATCAATCCTTCACTCTTAAAAGATGTACACATACTATGGAACATCACTATCGATTAAAACCATAGAAACACAACGTGCTTAATCTGATTCTGTTATTGCTCTAAATAAAAGCATACGATTGCATCTCAAGATGAAAATAGTAACATTCAAGGATTCAATAATCATGTGAAATCAGACTTTTCAAGATAACTGCTGTAATGCTAAAGCACAATCGCAATAAACTCTGTAATGGAATGACAATATCGTGTAGAGATTAATCAACACTTAAAGGATTGGTAACATGATACAGTGTCAATATAAGACTTTTGTTTGCAGGAACATTAAATGAATTAAACATAACAGAGCATATAATATAAACGTCCTTAAAGCACAAGAGATTACCAGATCACATCTATAAACAAACCACACAGAAACCACGCGTAATGGTACAAGAGCAAGTGTCCTCCAGGGCCGGGGCCCTTAGCCTCCAGGGGTACACCACTTAAGATTGATCCAGGCTCACAAATAAAAGAGTAACCAAGTCTGTATTAATGCATGAAGTAGAATTACAGTAACTCAAGTCTTCAACAGAACATAGAGATCATAGTCTTGATATTTCTTAAAAGAAATTACATTAAAAAGTTCTCCTTTCTAGCCAACAACGCTATCCCTTATATAAGGATGATGACGGAGATATCTAGATACAGAAAATAGATAAAATAGCGATCCCTCAGGATCTAAGATCCTGAGGGATTCACAGAATCATTAATCCTGAGTCACTTCTTTCCTTTTCTGCTCCGAGCTGGTATCTCTGCTTCCTTTCCTAGGTTGATCCATTTTGATCTGTTTTGCTTGCGGTCTCCCATCACATGGAAAACAGTTAGCTCATCTTTGTATTTTCCTTTGGGATGGCCACTTTCCATTTTTCCTCCCTCCTGCATCTAGGAATGGAAATTATCAGCGTTTCCTATTAATCTCACATGTTTTGTTATAAATCCTCATTATTATCTAAGTTTCTAATGCAAAAGGCTTTTAAGCTCTAATGAAAAGATACTAAAATAAGCAACGAAACATACATTCTTTGATACTCAACAACTTCCACCAATACTGTGACATTTCTCCCTTCCGCGTAGCTCCCTAGTTGTGTAACTCTAAAACCAAGGCAGTGTAGTTTATATTCCTATGCCTCCTTTCAGCTGCCTAGAATGCTAAGACTCTGCCTCCTCCATATAGCGATCTAGCCAGATCCCTAGTGTATGGCTTCAATCAAATTCCATTCACCTTCTTTGAAAATGGCTCTCCATTCAACTTCACCAACTAAATTACTGCACCATCGGTAATCTCCTTGATGACATAGGGCCCTAGCCAATGCATCTAAATTTTTCTTAGAAATTTATCAAACTTGCCATCATATAATAACTCTAAATCATTTACCTTAAAGGTGGGTAGTTTGATGTGTTGATTTTTCCATGCCTTTTCATGCTCCTTTTGAACTTGCGAATGGAATCCAACCAAAAATATATCTTCTTCGAGCTCTGTTAGCTGCGCGAGGCTTTTCTTCAAGGCTCCATGATCTACCATTCTTGTAAATGCAACTATGCATAGATTAGGTATAATATACTCCATCGGCATCACAACCTCTATGCCATAAACCAACGAAAAAGGCATTTGTCTAATCAACTTTTTGCAAGTCATCCTATAATCCCATAGCACCGAGAGTATGTGCACACCCCAGTCATTCCTTTATGCATTGCAGACCTTCATCACCATGTTATCCAATATCTTATTAAACTCTTCCACCATCCCATTAGCCTATGAGTGATATGGCAGACTCTTCTGATGATAAGCTTGCAACTCCTTCATCAATGCATTGATTGTTTCATTGAGAAAATGCGTACCACAATCGCTCATCAAAATATTCAGGAAAGAAAATCTAGTCAGTACATACTCAAAAATGAACATTCTTGTTGTTTCCCCTGTAAAATCCTTCACAAGATGTGCCTTCACCCACCTAGTCAAATATTTAGTCGAGGTGATGATTTACCACAAACCCATCTTCTTTTGTGGAGGCTGAATTGGTCCTACAAAATCAATCACCCACTTTTGAAACAGCTACAATGACATCTGCGGATTTAGAGGCATCTCATCCCTCCACGATGACCTACCCATCCTCTGACATGCATCACATGCCTTACAACAAGCCTTTGAATCCTTATGAAGCATCACCAACCATAGCCCCATGCGTAAAATATTTTGCGTTGTTGTTTTTCCTGCATAATATCCTCCTGCAGCTCCTCCATGAGCTTCAACAAGGATGTTCTTTCATTCAAAGTCAGGTACATAACATCACAGAATTTAATCTAAGCCCATTTTATATAAATTCCATGCAATGACATAAAAGTCTATTGTGTGCACCACTAGCTCCTTCTTTTGTTGACCAGTATACCCTTCCAGCATTGTTCTCATCACCTGGAAGTGTATGATATCCAAAAATTTATTGTCTGCAACACACACTGCAAAGAGCTATGTGTGAGGCGGTCCTTTGTCTAAATTTGTAGGCTCCTCTCCTATTTCAATGCACGATAGATGGTTTGGTCCTTTGAAGTCATATTCCTCGAACATCATTAGCCATCTCATATATCCTCCCCCCCAACACAGGCTTGTTCACCAAGTACTTCAATGCAGAATAGTTTGTATACATCTTAAAGTGTCCACCTAGCAAGTAGTGTATGGACTCCTCGAGCGCGTACACCATGGCCAACCCTTCATGCCCTGTTGTTGAATAATTTTTCCCAGCTTTCGAAAACATCCTATTTGCGAACGCTATAGGATGATCTAGTTCTCCCTCACCGGCTTGTGTTAGTACTGCCTCGAGCGCAATACATGACGCTTTGACATACACATGAAATTCCTTCTTCCAATGTGGGAAGACTAGGATCTATGTGGTGACTATCTTTTCTTTCAACACATTGAAGCTTTTTTGACACTCTTCATTCAAATCAAATGTAACATCCTCCTTTAGTAGCTTTTCCATTGGCGTGGTAATATGGTCATAGCTTTTGATGAACTTTCTATAGTATCTTGTATGCCCCAACATTGCACGCAGCTATTTCACACTTCTTCGTGCCTCCAAATTAATTATGATCATGATCTTAGCAAGATCTAACGTGAATCCTTGTCTGCCTATCATGAAACATAGCAAGATCCCAAAAGGGACACAAAACAAGCATTTGTTCAAATTGAGCACGATCTGGTACCTCTGGCATGTATGCAACATCAAGCGTAGAATATCTACGTTGTACTTTACCAACCAAAACACCATCCAATCATCGAAGTATACCTCAAAAAACTTGTGAACGAAATCCTGAAACACCGTAATGACTACACGCGAGAAGATCATCAACGCGTTCTTTAGTCCAAATCGAATCACCATATACTAAAAGCATCCCCATTAAGTCACTAAAGTCATATTACTTCTATCCTCTAGCATAGTCTAGATCTAATGGTACCCCAAGAACCCATCGGTGAATGAATATGCCTCTTGTCCTCCTACATTGTCCAGCACCTCATGAGTGAATGAAGTTTGAAATGGATCATGTACGCAAGTGTCTTTCAACTTCCTAACATCTACACATATCCTTATTTCATCTTTTTGTTTCTTGTGTTGAACTACCATTGGGCTTACCCAATGAGACTCTTATACTGGTTCAATGATGCCCACCATAAGCATTTTATCCAACTCTAAATGGACCCTTTCTTTATACTTCAGACTGAGACGTTAAGGCCTCTACTTGATCATCTTCACATTTGGTTTCAATGTAATTTTCATGACTCCTAGGTCCCCTATTATCCCCTTCAGGTTTGGGAATTTATTAGGGAACAAGTCCTATTATTTACATAGCAATTTACCAATCTTATCCACTGTTGCATCATCCTAGTAGTCCCCAATCTTTGCAAACTTTGGCTCTACATCTATCCCAATGTTCAGTTGTTTTGTTTTCAGTTGTGTTGTGATAACTGAATTTTCAATTTGTGGTCCTTCAACTTTGTAGTGACCTTCAGTCTCTCGGATTATAATTTTCCTTGGGTTCTCATACTCTTCTTCGATAGTCACATTGTAGCACTCCATTACGTGGCTTAGCTAGGTGGTCCAATCCGGTGGAATTAAGTCCAAGGGATCCTGTGGTACTTTGAAGATTACTGCCTTAACTTCCTACAATTCCTCCTTAATACTCTCAAACAGATTCTCAAAGCTAAACATCAGCAAGAATCGTTGTCACAAAACATCCCATTCTTCAATGTCAATGTAGAGCTATATTTCTAGGTACTAGTTCAACTGTATTACATCAAAAGTATGAAAAAACAAATGCACCTATTCAGGCTGAGGCTCCTCTCCATAAACCTTAGTCCATTTGGCCAGGTGATCGAATGGATCATCCCTTCCATCACATTTCTTTGTTAGCCGCACTTCTGGGTGACCAAATCACAATCTCATCATCTTTTGATATACGTACCAATCATTAAAATTGTCCTTGTGCGTAGTCCACCATCTCATAGTTATAGCGCACAACACCCAATCTAGGGCCTGGAAACAATGCTTCTCTTGCACTTACCTTTCGAATGCATCCAAAATGTTATCGACATTAGTTAAACCATCATAGTAGGCAAAATTCCTTACCTCCGATGATACATAGCATAATGACATGGTCATCATATTACAACATAGAGTAGATACTTCATGCAATTGATTCTGCCAGTGTTCCAACTCCTTATCTCAATCTGATGTGCAGGAACTTTTGCGGTACCAAGAACTGCATCCATCTACTTTCGGCATCACCCAATCCTGATCTCACATTATTATCTTATAGATCTGGTCTAGATGATGATCACTGTCATAATTGTAGACCGGTTCCGTATAGCGTGGTCCTTCTGCAAGGTCTAAGGGAACTACTATGTGAAGTGATTTATTCAAACATATCATCTTCTACTTCTTCAAATTGATTACCCATTCATGTCGGTGGCCCAATCGATCCAAAGGAGCGCATGGTAGGGATTTCTATCATCCACAATCTCTATCACTTCCAAGTCAGAAAATGTGTTCGTGCCTTCAATATCAACTATCACTGCCTGTAATCATCCTATGGGGATGATTTTCTGTTGATTTTCTATTCTTAAATACATCAGATACCATTGTAGTGTAGGTCTCCCCATCCTCTTCGAGGTTTGTTTAGGTAAGACACTCACATCCGACCCCAGATCCAAAATTACTTGATCCATCTCATATTCTCCTATCTGTGCAGTGAGCCTCATTTCGTGCCACATTCATGCCTTATGCCTACCAATATTCTTGACTACGCATTGTCCATCATGAGTGTTTTCTTTCCCAGAACACTTATTTATGAGTTCATGTATTCCTTTCACAACTTTGCTATCACACAACAGCTTCATATAGGTCTCCAAGAAAGTAGTAAGAATTGAAGGGTCCATCTCTTCAGCTAGATTGTCCTAGATTCTTGAGGTAGAGGCCTCAACGAAGTTTTTCTTTGCTTCCATAAAATTTGTTTTCTGTGCATGCTTCAAATCAAATTCGATCTCCCTTTCTATAGCTTTGCAGACCCATTCACTTTCTTTAGGCTACTTCTCCTTATATTTGAGAGTCCTCATCCCACTTCGCAGCACAATATTTACCTTGGGATACTCTTTGTAAGTCGCATCCCTCATCATCTGGAGGTTTTGAGTTGGCTACAAAGGTTGTGCCCCATTTTCACATATCTTAGCTAGCAATACCAGGCAATCCTTAGTTGCGTGGTCAAACTGAATACAATATCGGCATGACATACATGTAGGATTTGGGAAGTCTTGCGTGTAGTGTCCCGACCCTTCATAGTTGTAACAAATGACTTGTCCCCGACCTCTACGAGGTCCTCCTCCACCTCAGCCTCATCTGTGCCCCTGATATTCACCTCGTGCTCCTCCAATACCTTGGTTTGGAGGCTGGGTTTGTGCCTGCACCTTATATTCAGACGTTCTATCCACCATTAACTTGTAACTACAACAATTGCACTCACCATGACCCATTGATTGGCAGAAGTTGCAGAAGAGCTGTTGTGGTGTGTACAGAAATTTCTACAGCAAATGGTAATTGTCTGTCACATGTTTTCCAACTACGTGACAGTGAGCACACCATAGCGCAAGCCCTGTACATGATCTTGTTTAAGCTTCCAGCCTTAGAGGAATTGGTCCCCCTCGTGCAACATAATTTTCGAAGACTGGATAGTGATCTATGTCATGCACTTGACTTTTTCACTTCAAGCACCAAACTTGTTCGCACACCTCTAGCCTATTTGTTTTATCTTTCTTCAGAGTCTAAATCTCTAGGTAAAGGTTCTGCAACTGTCCATGAATCTATTGAACCCCCAAATTAACATCTTGTATCAGTGTCTCATGTAATCTCATCGCAATTTCCAGGGCTTCCGCCCGGGTCCCAATCTTGTTTTGTGATATCACAACCCTGAGATGAGGTAGGAGTGAGGCCAAAAACCATTCGCGATGTTTCCCATCTGTCAGATTCATGTGAGCTTCGTGGATTATACACTTGAATCTATGATCCATATCCAAGGGTGTCTCGTGAGGCTTCATCATGATCTCTTTGAATCCCAGAATTGATTGCACTTTAGACTTAGGTCTACTGAATTATTTATTTAGTGTGGTTTGGATAGCTACCAACACAGATGTCAGGTTATCAGTGCAGTACTTAATGTACCATGTTACTGTGTGATTGTGCAAAACACTAACCAGTGTTGATTTTTTCATTTTATCATATATGATACCCTTAGCTTCCCATACAGCCTTTGTGACGAACCAAAGTTGGTAAAGATCCTCATTTTCAAAGCCTTTCAACACAGGTAGCTTTACTAAGTTCACCATACTAAACGGTGGCTTAGGTGGCGATGGTGTAGGAAAAGGTTTATGTGGCAAAGGTGAAGCTGGAGGTGGTGTGGGTGGATGGGTTATTCATGGGAACCTTGCTTTATCAATTGAACAACACTCTACGGAGAAGCCTGTGTTGCTTCCTCATCATCACTCAGGGGAGGTTCAATTAGTGGACTATATTCAAGGCCTACTTTCCCTGTATTTCTGAAGGTCTTTACACTCCTAGTGGCCCCAAACATCAATGTAGATGCATAACCGACTTTTTAAACAAAAGCATCTTAATCCAAGTAATTAAAGACTTTAAATACTTACCCCATGGCCCCTTGATGAGTGGTGCTCCGCTTTGATATAGCTAACCTAGGTATTGACCGTAAACTCTATCGCACATCCTCCTATGATACAATTGAGCCAATGACCAACAACACATGTGATCCTATCTTCATAGGCTTCTAATGTCTACACTAACTTTGGTGTCTAGACTATTAGACCATCAAGCCTCCATCTTTCTTGGCCGTCTACCAATTTTGCGATCCACTCATATAACTTGACCGAGAAGGAACAAAAGAAGATGTTGTGTATCTCTATGTACAAATATCTATCCAACCACTGTTCTTTTGTCAATCGCAGATTCATGGATCTTTCTATCCGACCAATTTTCAATCTCTTTCTTAGTTGGATTCCAGTGACGCAACATCACACATGTCTTTATGCAGATCTTGGTCCTTGCAAAGTAACCATTTGTTGGCTTGATGGGCCCTCACCCAGGATCAACGTTAATTAGCCAAGAAAATCCCTACACTATTGGCCCTTTCGACATCAATCCATGGAGTGTGGACTGAAGTCTCACCCGAAGTAGTATTGGGGGATGAAAAAACCAAGTTTCCACACCTTGAGATGGTAGTGATGTTGTTTTACACCCTAATCCTTCCTTCACACAGATGGATAAATTTTTTAAGGCTTATCAATATACTTTTCTTATTCGGCTTGGAGACCTTCGCGAAGGTCTACGATCGTCCTTCACTTACCCTAAATAGGCAAGTTGGACACTTATACGCCTCTGTAATTACTCTTACTATTGTATTTACCCAAATTAGCTTAAGTAGTTGATAACTTCACCATGCACTACAATTATCTTTGCACAAACAAATATTCTTACTTGCATTCATATAAAAAAGTAAAACACATAGATTCATGCATCAATACAACATTAAATCATAAACCTAGTATTCAACATAACATAATCGAATGCATTCATAATAGAAGTAAAATAGTTCATACATAAGTAATTCCAGAATAATTCTCTTTAATTATGTTCAGATCTCCTTTACACACTATAACTACTCTGTTCACACAGCTACAAGGGTCTACGCCCTCACCTGTGGATTTCAACCCTAGGCCTCTACACACACAACTGTAGAGCCTCTCTCCCACACTAAGATTCTTTGCTCTTAGCTCTCATAGAACCATTACATTCATCAACATCAACTATGAACTAAAGATTGCCTTACACTCTTCTAAGACTTCCCTTTTTATATAATCCCATGGTCCACAGACCAAGGGTGGATCTCATAAAGCTGACCCAAGTTACAGAAACTAAGGGTGGAAACCCTTGATGACACTTTACATCTTAGCACTCCTCGATGAGAAAATGTGGAGAGGGGGTCAACTGAATAATCCACTAAGTAGCATAACACAAGTTTGGATATGCTAGGGTACAAACCTTGAGAGGGAGGAGACAAATGGTGTAATTCTTTTGCCCCTTTAGCCCTACAACCTACATAATATCTAAAGCTCTTGATCTTGAAAAATATCTTCACCTAGAATTAGTCTTTCATTGATATATATTTATAAGAAATTTCTTAACTATTTTTGTTGGCACAGTTTCACTAATTAACTAAACGACTTTTATAGTTGGAATTTGGAGACATTATTTGAGCAACATTGTTATTCCTTTTTGTTGAAGGTGGATTTTTTTATGCATAAATGGATTTATTACCATTAAAAAAAAACTAAAATATTTAGACTAATTTTCATGTTAAACAACTTAAACATACTATTCATAAACATATCTATTGGATTTTTGGCAAAATTGAAGAAAAAGGTGCGTTGAAAATGACAACTTCATTTATTTATTAGACTAGGCTCTCATTGTTTAAAATGAAATATTAGGTATATAAATGGATTCAACAACATAAAAAATTCATGATGTACTCAAACTTTGCGAATTAAATAACCTAAACTTATGATTCTTAAAAATTTCTACTATATTGTGAGTAAAATCTAGAACAAAAATATTGGAGAAACAACCATTTAGTCTACTAGCTAGACTACATGGTTTTAGCTATTCATCCAAGTCTTATGAAAACACAATGTTTTCTTTAATCATAAAAATAGCCATTATAATTTAACCAGAAGTTTTATTCATGAAAATACACACACACATAAATTAATTTGATATTTTAAAAATATAATTTTATGTAATTAATTAATTTAAAATATCATAATTTAAATTTCATTATTATTTATTGAAAGTTTAATATACAACCATTAACGGTTAATAAATTGTATAATTTATATTTATAGATTAAATTATTTTTATTAGAAATTAAATATATTATTATTTAATTATTAATAAATTATTAAAATATTTATAAAAATTTCAATTTTCAATATTTTCATTTAAAATAATTATAAATATTATTAAAATAAACTTAAATTCTGCAAATTAAAATATTTTGTTATTAATCTCAATATTTTAACATTCAATATTAGAATTCAAATTCCACATTCCCAATGTCCTCCCAAATGTAATGGCCTAAATATTTTATGTTTTGGAATTGATAATAGAAATTTTGTAAAATATTTTTCAGTCAAATTATATTTTATTTTATTTAAAATATGTTTTCTAATATGGATTCTACTACTTGAGACCTTTAGATTGTGCAAATTTCAGAGATGAAATTAGAGATTCCAACAAATTCCTACATGATTATGGACAAATCTGACACAAAAATATGTTTAAAAAACTTTCAAACGGTATAACAATTAAAATACAACAATATAATGATCCATACCCTTAGATTAATAAAATTTAACCTTCCATGCCTTAAACATCTAGAAATATCTCCATATATAATATATCATGACTAAGTTGAATATTTACTTTTCAAACATAACATCTTTAAATATTAATAGTTTATATATAAATATATATATTGTTAGGTAATAACATCTTTAAATATTAATAGTTTATATATATATATAATATATATATATATTATATATATATATATTGTTAGGTAATGTGAACCCAAAAATATCTAACTTGGCATGAGTAACCATCATCCATGGGCTTAGAAACTGTCAAAATAATTTATCCTTTATTATTTTTTAAAAGAAATATTATTTGAAATGGAAATCAACTTTTAATTCTCTATTTTCGATTCCCTCTTAAAATATCTTTTAATGCTCCACTACTGTCCTTCAACAAACTTTGAAAATTCTCTCTATTGACTCCCAATAAGTTATAATTTTATTATTACTTTTATCATATAAGAGGTAGTAAAAAAAATTGATATACTTTTAAAAATACTAATAATAATTATTAATGCAAATTTCTTAATTATTATTTGAGTAATAAAATTATTTATTCTAATTTACAAACAACATAGTTTCCCACCCACCTACCTAAAATCATGAATTCACAATTACAAACTAACTCCACAATCACATAGATACTAATAACCAAAAAAATTAACCAGTTATTTATAAATATTAACAATAATTATATAGTATATTTTGATAATAATAATTAATTAATATTTAATTATCAATAATTAAAAACGAAGCTGAATCGTGGTTTTTTTACCTATAATAATCAAACAAATTACATCATTTCATTTCACCATACAGCCCCCAAAAAA
>APFE030121010.1:0-25048 GCA_000404065.3 Pinus taeda
GCTATCACCAATTGTAACAAAGCCCTTTGTTCTCTTTTTTATTCCAATTGTTGTGGTGTAAACCTTGTAGGTTGTGGAAGGCTAGGAGAAAAAACACTTCCATAATTATAGTTGTGAGTGGTGGGAGTCCTTGTTTCCATAATTTCGCTTTCAATTTTTCTTGCCAACCTGAATGCCTTCTCCAATGAATCAGGTTCCAAAAGACAAACCTCGTGTTGATGGTTATCCTTTAAAGTCCCTATGAAGACATCAACCATTTTCTTCTCTGGAATATCATTTATCCTTATATTCAATTTTTGGAAGTCCTCAATGTGTTGTACCATTTAACCCTTTTGTTTGAGATTTATCAATTGGTTAAAGAAGGTGTTTCGCTTTATATCCTCATAATGTGCTATCATTTCCTCTGTGAAAATTGACCATGTGACAAGTGGTTTATGAGAACAAAGCCCTTTATACCATAAAAATTGATTCGATTCTAAATGATTAGATGCAATACATACCTTTTGTAACATTGGTACACCATGTAGATCAAAATATTTCTCCATATGTAGTATCCAATTTACCGAATCCTTGACATCGAACTTCCTTATCTCGCTTTTTCTTGGTTTTAGGAGCTCAATCTTGAAATGAATGTAACTCTGTACTTTTAGAGCTTTAAGTTCTGCAATTACAACCTATAGTATTCCTCTTCTTTCTCTTTCTAACCCCACAATTCTGATCAATATTGGATTCTCCAAGGAAGCATTATGCCAAATCTCCTGCGGTGACCTGTTTATAGACTAGTTCAGTAGAGAAAATTTTTACGAAGTACCACGTGTCACTGTTTTGACCTTAGTACCTAAAACAGATATAAAGAACACTATAGGTCATCCTATTTCTAAAACTTCTTACTAAATTTCAATCTGATGCTCAGAATAAAAGTTATGACGATTTTCCCCAGGTCACCTATTTGGAATGTAATTTAGGAGTCTGCACAAACCCTAAATTCTCCATATCATATCTCTGAAAATGTAGAAACACAAGCTTTGAAATTTGGACTACAAGTTTAGAATGATTTCAACTCAGATGGGTTTTTTTTGTAGCTTCTGAAATGTCACCAAAAAATGGTTATAGCGCAAATTCCACGATGACCTATTTGGAGCAGCAAAACCATAGAATCCAGAGCTCTGATACCAAATGTTATGAAACCAGCTCACAACAAGATAGAAAAGATAGATCAACACCTTAGAAATAAGTCTCTTCGAGGGGGAAACCTCCTTTATATTTCACAAATGAACAATTCTTGGATGATACAAATGACAAGGCCTCCTTTCTATATATAGGAGTCTAAGGGGTCATAATATAATCAGAGCCAACATAACAATAATAATGTAAGGCACAATAATAACAATGGTGGGTTTCTTTTCTAGGGCACAATAATAACAATATGGGGAGTTACATGGCACAAACAAATAATAAGGATTGTTACTTAATAACAATTAAGGGGTTTACACTGGGGAGCACAGGACCTAACAGTTTGTTTAAGGTTTGCTCTTCATTATAAGGATGCCAATTATTGATGAGTTAAAGATAAATGGCATTAAAGTTTAAATTAGCCCTTTAATATTGATTTCCCAACCCCCCCGCCCCCCCCAGCCGTTCAACATTGTTTCCCAACATATGGTTTAGAAATAAAAAATAAAATACATTTCAACCCCAAAAATGAAGGTATATAGTTTCAACATAATCCATGGCATCCATTCCCTCAATACTTTATGTTACGGTCAAATTTCGGTGATATCATGTTAGTCTTGTTTCCTATTACATGGGGAAATGTTATTGAAATTAACAATAAAGTAGCAATAAGCTGGAATCCACACCTCGGACCTCACATGGTAATTTTTGGACAGTTTGAATTGTTCAAACATATTTTGGGTTAGTGCACTAGGACCATATCAATAAAATATTCTTCTTCATGAACACCCAAATAGACCCCAAATGAAAATTACTGGAATAGTTCCATTCTCAAATTTTGGTTTTGCGAAAACAAATGGTATTGTTGATCCATATCCCTCTCTATGGTTTCGCTTATTTGAAACATTTTAGTTATGTACTTTCATGCCATGTAACTATGATCTTAAAACATGGGGAACAAACAATTCACTGTTCATGCATTCATAGTTTTACTAAAACGGGCTTCATGTCTTTTAATAATTGTCATTACTCATTAATGGAAATGAAATTGACCATTTAGTGATTTTTTTGTAGCACATGAAGTTTATAAGAAGTCAAGCAATTAATGGGATCTTACCTGGGATTTTCAGCTCATGGTTCTCAGAGTATAGAAGATCTCTATACTAAAAAGGTTGAAACTAAATATTTTACAAAAAGTCTTTCTCGAGGTATTAATGAGTGGTTGTCTTTCTTGGGAATTGTTTTCCTTCATGAGACATAACTATTGAGAGATAAAAGTATTTCCAAGATTCAACTAATTAAATCATCTTTCCACTAATTATTTCATCAGCAAATCAAACATGTTTGGGAGGTAGTTTTTTTCCAACTTTGTCAGTATTGTGACACCCATATAACATCGTGATCCGGACTTATGAAAGAATGAAAAAAATACAAATATAAACATAAACACATAGATGCATAAGAAATAAATCTTCATCTCCTTAATATCAAAGAACTAAAAAGTGCTTACATACAGAATGGAAATAAACTATCTCAAGCGATGATAGCTTATCTCTTATAAGAGATGTGGTGGCTACCTGCCTCTAAATGGATCGGGGGCCTATTTATTATTGAGAAACAATGGAAAACCATATTCATCCAAAAACCTAACCCTATGAGATTAAGCGCCAAAATTGTGAGCCATGTTGGGGTAAATTGGTGCATCAACTTCCCATGGTCATAACTTTGGCATACGATCTCCTTTTGATGTGCATGATACCTTGTTAGAAATATCTATTTGATTAATACCACTTTTAGCTAAAAATGCCAATTAAATATTAATGTTTCCCATTTTCCAAAAAAATGTTGTTTAAGGCCTCAAAAGGTTCTGGAAGTTCGGGACCTGAAAAACTGCCAAAAATAATAAATTCTGCTACAATTAATGAAAATAAAAGAAATAATGGTACAATGGTGGGTGTCCAACTGGAATGGGTGGATAACCACCAATATCCACCTGGATCATGTCATCCTTCCTATTTCTAAAAATCATAATTCCCACCCTTAAATATTGTTATTCCCTCACCTAAAACATCACAATGCCCATGCAAAAAAATTGCAATTCCCATGCCTAAGCATCACATCACTAGATATCAGAATTGAGATGTAAATTGTGATGACATTTCCCACATGAATGGCCATCAAAATTTAGACGTAACTTGCAATGACCTTTCCCATGCCTAAATGTCACAATTCCCACACTTAGATGTCACAATTCCTACGCCAAGAAACATTGCAATTCCCATGCCTAAACTTTGCAACTATGTTAAGTTTACATTGGTATTTCGACGCATGTTTCAATGGCACAAATAAGTTGTCATAAAATGAGATATGACGATGATTTACATCAAGATGTTGACCCCACGAATTGTGACGATGATTTCTGTCGAAATTCCAATGATCAACGAGACGTAAAAAACATGACTATAAAATAAATGACTTTTTGTCAAAATATTTTTTTTTTGTTATTTCTACAATTGGTCATCGCAACAAAGACAAAGGGCCATCAAAAATTGGCTCAATATTTAGTAGTGCACCATGCCTCTAAAATAATTCATTTTGTTTCCACTCTTACCATCATTTTCTCTACATGAATCATGTGATCTATTTCTCCCCTTTTGATCAAGGCTTGGAGTCTTTCCAATGGCTTAAATTATTTTCTCCCTAAAATATTTCACACATTTGACTATTTTCTCCACCAAACGTTATATATTGAGGAGCTTTAATGTGTCCCTAGGTTGGAGTGCTTCAAGATAATGAAAATATGTGGGATAGAAGGCCTTGATGAAGGATATGAGACTAATGTCTCTACACCCCAACAAATTCAATGCCATGAATGATGGATTTATATTTGAATGTGAAAACCATAGGATCATTATCCTTCAACTCTAGGTTAAGGAGCTTCAACTATAATTGAATTATCTCCAATTTTGATTATGAATGATAGAAATCCTTCAACTTCTTCAAAGTAGCCCAATAATCATTTCTAGATATGATGTGATGACTCACTTCTTCATTTAGAGAAGAAACAACCAAGGAATATGTCATCTGATATTTACTTGTTCATATTGCAAGATTTGTATCCCCTATAAGTTTAACAAATGAACTATCACCAAACTAAGGGAAAACAACCCAGGAATAATATGAAACTGTAAAAGCAAGGGAAAACGGCCTATAAGTAAAGATAATTTGACTAAGCTATGTAATTAAATCAACTAGGGTGTAGATGATGTCAACCAATGGGTTGTGAGAAAGGGAAGACAACCAACATAAACTAAATGGTTGTGTACAACCTATGGGCAAAGGAAGAATTTCCAACAAGAATGACATCGAGTATCATTTATGGGCAAGGGATGAATGCCATCTAGCAGTACCAATTTGAATCAAGGAGTGATAACGGTGATCTATAGGAGAGATAAATGCTCCAATAATAATGCAAACCCAACTTAGCAACTAGCTACACTTTTACAACAAATAATTTTTTAATAGCCATATATCTTGGAATTCAAAAGGAACTAGATGATGGACATTATAGAGCTACTAAAAAAGGAATAAATGAGTAGGAAATATCATTGAGTCATCTAAAAGCACCAAGGTTCTAATATCACTAACAAAACTTGAATAATTTTAGGCTTAAATTATTTTTATTAATGTGATCCACATATTAATATATTGACATATCATCTTTTTTGTTTCATTTTCCAATAGTCGTAATCACTACTCTTGATCACACATGACTCTTCGTATGTCTCCTCAATGAAGAATAATAGTAATGTTTACAATATTCCATAATCCCTAGGATTAGGTATCTAATAGTACATGATTTGAAATAGAAGAATGTAATTCATCAAAACAGTAAAGAACATTATCTGTTGGAGGTATGATGGCCACTAAAAATCAATATCAATAATGATGTCATATCGATTATACATTAAAATAGACATGGAATAGTAGATCCTATGAAGAAAGGTTTAAATAAAAAAACACATCATTTAAGGAATGGAAAGGACTTTAAGAAATAATTAGCATAGAAGGATCCCACATGATAGACATGTTTAAGAGTGAAAACTAGAGTCCAAAAGGAATACTTCATGAAAGTGTTGGTACATAAGTCCAAACATGCATTTAATTGAGAGGTCAAGGTATAAACCCAATAATGTATGTGGGAAAAACAAGACATTTTGAATCAAAGTTTCTTATTAATTAAATCTATTAATGGATTTAAAACTTTGGGTGTTGTAATGGATATAAAAAAACCCACAAAATAGTTAAAAGAAGTAAATTAATTGACAAAATGCCACTATATATGGTGTTGGACACTTGAAATAATATTAGTTGATATATTCTTTTAAGTGATGGGACTTGATGTGCATAAGACATTTTTAAATCCTTGAGGGACAACACTTGAAGTAACTCTAAGAAACAAAGTGTCAAACAACATGGCATGAGGTAGTAATAGGGTGCAAAGTGTAAAAAAATAAATAAATATATATTGGTTGTCAGTCTTTTGAAATTTTATCTATGTATAGATTTTGAATTTTCTGATGTTTCTGGTGGACTCACCACACATCATCGAGATTTTCTTTTTCCCCTAATGATGGATAGTGAGTCCACATGAAACATCAAAAATTTCAAAATCTATACATAGTTAAAATTCCAAAGGACTAACAACCAAAATGATAACTAGTTGTGTAAACATACACACTAAAATAATAAATACATCTACATATGAAAAGAATCATAATATATAGGCTAGCATGTAAGCCACAACTAATTGTATAGGTTATGAAAGAAGGAAGTTTAGATATGTAATTTCTAATGCTTTAATAAATGGATGAAATTGAAATGATGAAGAATGTTAGATAAAACATTGTCAAAATATTATGTATCTATACACAACATATCTTGTGTGTGAAATATTTTGTTTGTAAACTCATTGATGACCCATTACTAGGTTAGTAATAGAAAGATGCCACTTTCTCATTTTAAGGAGTTATTATTAAATTAGCACGTCCATATAAATTGAATGGCTAATAAACTTCTACAAGCATTGATCCATGATAAGCATTAAAACACTTAGCCCATAATACAATTCACATTCTCTAAATTAAAATAAATCATAAACATTCTCTAAATTATAAATTTATTTCAAAATTATTATAATTTTTAATTATAAAAGTAATTAATATATTATTTAAACATACATACATTTTTAAAAACGTGTAACAATGTTCTTAAGATTTGAGATTCAACAACTCTTTATTATAGAAATTCTTAACTTGTAAATAGCCTTAATTATAATACCATGAGCGAATACCATGGCTTATGAATACCACAGGTCAATATGACACATATTGATATGAAATTATCTTTAGTTGTTTAATTAGACATAAATTAATTCAAAGAACGTAACTAAATTGAAGATAATCGTTAACCATCAATGTGTTAATACTATTACGAATATCCTGCCATATTCCATGCATGTTAAATCCCTATTATCCACCTAATAATTGTTGATAATTAAATTAAAATTTTGGAAGGTTGATCCCAAAAAGGACATGCTTATCGGTGTAATTAGTGGAGATACAATCATTTTGTACATTAATGACCCATCACTAAAGTAGTGGGGAAATAATACTATGAATGTTGCATTAAAAGTGACTAGGAAAAATGCTGAGAAAAAGTCATTTCATGTATTAGTTAGACTAGAATTTTTATATACTTTTTAAAAGTTATTGAATAAACAAAAGGAAAACCTCTTTTTTTAGTGCAAAACTTGAGGAAAGGTAGGTTTGCACCTTCAGATATTTGAGCCCTCTCAATGCTTGATAGAATTGAATTTAATATGTATATAAGTTGGTTATATATCATTTGTGGCCCAACCAAAAATTACAAAGGAGTCTTCATGTCTTTAAATAGGTTATATTACATAAGAATAACAATGGAAAAACCATGGATTATTAAAACCTAAAGCTCAAAACCACCAATGATAATTTGACTCCATGACCTAAATTTTCCCTGTATGACCAGAAACATTATCTGATATTTTATCATATGAATATAGCAGAAATCCATCTTAACTTCAAATTTGTTAAGAATCAATCCCACATCGATCCATATTAACTTTGGATCTATCAAGTGGATTAGTTCTTGATAGATCTGAAGTTAAGATGGATATTGATAGTTAAGGTAGTATATATCATATGAATATATTATGAATAATTTTATATTCTTATATAGCATATGAATACAAATTACAAATACGATTTGTCAATTACAAATAGTTTACGTTGTGATCAATCTTAATCTCTCTTCTTCCACTTTTCTCATAGTCACACCTGATACTTTTGTTGTATTTTGATATCGTTGATATGAAAAGGGAGGTTGAAATCGTATACCATTTATATCTTTAACTCAAGATATAGCAGTAAATGTCATATCTTGTCTCTCTTTCTTCCAAATATTAATCATAGCTTTCTCCAAAGTCAATCCTTGTGACTGATGGATTGTTAAGCCACAAGAAAGTTTCGAAGGAAGTTGCTTTATTTTACCTCTTTCAATAGGTGTAATCGGAATTTTTTGAGGTGACGATTCATCCTATTGTACTCCCATATAATTATTGAACCTTACTAAAACATATGTGGGTGGCTCTGGGGGTGAAACTCTAGGGTTATACACATTTTTTTTACAATTTCAATAGCACCATTTACAAGTCATACATTAGTCCATATATTTGATTTAAGCATCACTCGAGCTCTAATTGTAATAAGTATCTCAAGTTTCATTTCTTCCTCATATATTTCCATGTAGTTTTTTTTTTACTTTTACAACAACACTAGCTACAATTGGACAATTTATATTTCCTAAACAAAGTTTATTATGATTGTGTACATCATCATTTGGTGCAAAAAAATGTGTTTCCTTATTGAAGGACTCTATTGTGGAAGGATCCATGGATGTACTTGTATGAGTCATAAGTAATTTCTAGTCTTCCGTAGTTGGTATTGCATCCCTTACATTCATCAACAAATACGAAATTGTATTTGTTGAATTCTTTGTCCATCTTGTTGAAACATAGTGTTAAGTGTCACAAGCTTTATGAATGAATTACACAATTCCCTTGCAACATCATCACATTCATATATATTTTTATCCATAACAAGTTGAAATTGTCAGAAATCACCAACCAATATAATTGACTTCCCACCAAAAGGAATGTTTTGTTTTTTGGGAAACCCTGTCGAAGTCTTGAATCAATGTTTTTTAATAAATTTCTTACTATAAAACTAATTTCATCTATCAACGTATATTTCGCATGCCTCATCTCTTCCTCTAATGTAATTAGACGTGATTCTTGTAGAGATCTTATGTCTTTGATTGGTAGTTGAAGTTTAAAATGAATTGTTTCTGCGTATATGTTGAAAGTTGCAACCCCTATAGGAGATAAAAGAAGTAATGGACTTTTTTTAGGAAAGGACATGGTTTCAAGTGCATTTTTAATAGTTCCAATCAAATAAGACTTTCATATAATTACATTCCCTTTGATTATCATACGTAGTGGATCAACCCCTGATCTGTATGGTTAATAATAATACAAAATTCTTTTCTCTACTAAACCCCAATAATTTCGAAGGAATAAGACTTTCCATGTTGATTAGTGTGAATAGAATTCAACCTTTGTTTTCAGATATGAATTAATAGCATGTTTGGAAGTTTCTACATCAACAAAATATGTGTTCCAATTATTCTCATGATCACGATGTCTATCTCCCAACATTTCATAATCATTGTAATTTACATGTTTATTCTTATATAATGTGCATAGGATCTCCACTAATTCTCCCTAGAATCTACAGGTGGATTTCGAACTTCTTCTTCTTTGTTAGATTCAACAGGATCAATTGGAGGCATTGGATTGCGATCAACATGCCATGGTTGGTATCATAGGTATTCCCAATTATGCACTATTGTATCATATGTTTGACCAATATCTTTTTGAAAATCACGAAAGAACTTGTATAATACCAACTTGATTTGGAATTGAGATTAGGGAACACACATACAATAATTTCTTTCTTTCATAGTAACCATTTTCCCCATGTCAATGTTTGTCATATGAAAATGATTTTTCCACATCTATAAATGGAAGGTGGTCAATGTGGGTAGGTCGATTGATATATGCATCAATAAGTGAATTATCATTGTTAGCATTGTATTTATCAACCCATACTTGTTTGAAAACCTTCATACCAACACTTAGAACTTCGAAACAATGACTACATTTAGAAAGAGGGAAATCTAGAAGTAAGTGACATGTCCCTTGTGAACTTATATCTTTGTAAACAATGGTTTCACACAAAGAACCCTTGTATGCATGTGTTGCTAGTTCATCTGGATTTTGAAGAGAAGAGGAGCACATCAACATATCATGAAATATTTTTTATCCCTTATAAGAATTCGCTGCATATTGTTCTATGTAATTAATGAGGAAAAAGTTCAAAAGAACAGGTTTCCAATATATATTAGCCCTCCACATCATCAATGTTTCATGGTTGTGTATATTCAATCTATAATTAATCCATCTTGTGTTGGTTGAGGGGGTCCTAACCCAGGTTTAGAGTTAGTTGTGCCAACCAACAAAACCTTACACCACTAGCCCTTTCAGCAACAACCCACATAGCACAGGCTGCAATCTCACCCGAAGCAGTATGGGGGATGGAAGAACCAAGTCTATGCATCTAGAGACTAGTATGATGTCTTTCAACACCTTAGATCTACCTTCACACAGATCGATAAACTCTTAGGGCATGTTATTGAAACTCTATTAAAACAGTGTTCAAACCTTCGCAAAGGTCTATGATCAGTCCTTGCGGACCTTTAAGAGCAGTCCTAAATTAGTGTTCGTACAGATTTACTTAAGTCATTAGTAAACATAAGAGAAATCACCAGTCTTTGCAAAAGTATTTAACCATACATTGCATACATTATTAAGACTTACTCAAGAGAATCGAGTAAAATTCAATTAATATCTCATAAAACAAATCATTCATCATAATCATATAATATTAATAGAGATAAATAGAAATACTCAGGAATTCTTCGGAAAACTGTCTTTATTGATCTTCAATTCAAGATTATAGACTCAAACTTCCCTACGCACACAGCTGTAGGGGTCTATGCACTCAGCTATGGACTCTTCCTAGGCCTCTGTGCACTCAGTTGCAGAGCCTTTCTTTCCTTATCTAAGCACAGGAAGCAAAGCATTCCTTCCCTAGCTCCTTTCCTAGACTCTTTAACCAACCCAATTATGTATCTTTTTTCCATCTAGTTCTACTTTTCCTTTCACTAAGACTCATTATTTATAGCCTTTTTCATACAATTCCCATGGGTAAATCTCAAAACCAACTCAAAACTTATCCAAAACAAGGGGCGAAGCCCCTTTGAATCCTATTCACATACGCACTCTGCATCCACAAATCGTGGAGACTTTACATTATTTACAAAATTGTACCAAAATTTGGGTTATCTTAACCCCAAACTAACCTAGGGGACCCCATCCCAATAGGCCCCCAACACAAAGATCGTGACTCGCCCTTGAGTCACTCTATTGGAATCACGATCTTACTGCGAAGATTCCCCAGCTCCACCTAGATTATTGCAACTTCAGAAGCACTCTGTGTCGCTTCCTGTTGAACCTCCTCGATCAATTTTTCAGTGGTTGATCCTTATACTACCAGCCTCATTATTTTTTGTGTCTTTTGTAGTCCCTTAAGCTTATCTTGAATGGAAGTTGTGACCTGCTAAGCCTCCTCCAACCAAGGTTGCAACCTAGCCTTTAGCAAGGGCTCCTTCTTCTTCGCTTCCTCTACCTGTGCTAGTAGCTATTTTCCTTCTTGTAACTTGGCAAGGTGTTGTGTTGGTACTAAAATGTGTGCAGTCACCCTGACCTCATCATATTGGTGTTGTATCTCCCTTACCTCTATGTTCAATTTCTACATGTTTGGATCTCCTGTAGATTGGTCATTAGCTCCATAGCCTGCTCGAACAGTGTCGCACAGTTAGTGATTGTGGCATCCAAGCTAGCCATGCCTTCCTTTATTGTGATTCTTCGCTGCTCCCAGACCTCAGGTGGAGTCATGGGCTGCAAATTCAATTGTAGCTCTACAATATTCATGTTGAACTCAAACGTTACTTGTCCAACTTCTGCTCTGGCCTTACACACATAAGTGCCTAACTTTATGATTTTGGCTTCAAGTTGTGCATCCTCCGGGATGTGAAGCCCAAGCACTATCTTGCATGCCTCTGCTACGGTTGAATCCAAATGTGAGCCATACGCCTGAAGTGCCTCAGTTTCCTTTAGAGCCTACATCTTTTCAACGAACATTTGTTCATTGTTGACTTTGTACTCACTTATGAGGTTAAGGGTGCACTACTCCCTGGCTTGCAATTCATCTTCCACCCCCTTATGCAGCACGTGGAGGGTTTCATTGGAGAGCGCTACTATATTCAGTCCTATGTCCTTGATTGTACTAAGTATAATATGATCCTTGACGGACTTTGCACGAATGGACCCATCGGGAAACAATATAGTTATGGGATCCAGGGTCCTGACTAGCTCTGTTGATTGGCTTGTCCTAGGTGTCAGGCTCACTAGTTTCATGCTCTCTTTTCCAACACCCACCTATAGTTTGCTTGTTTGGATCTATAGCTGATGTAGATCCTTTTGGATGCTCCCTAGTGTCTACACATATTTCTTCTTAAACTGTTGCAGCACTTATGTCGTTGTATCCCTGACTTTATCATTGATCTCATCAAGATCACTTTCAGTCAACACCATGGGATCAACCTGTGTTTTATCAGATTTCTGCTTTTTTTGTGTTCCACCCTTCTCCTCGTTGTCACGTATTTTCAAAATAAATGGGGTGCTCTGCCCCTCATCACCGCCTTGGCCTGAAAGCTCTTTTGCCTCTATCTTTGGTGAAGGTGACTTATCATCATTTTGCTACTCACGTTGTTCTTTTTCCGCCAGCTCCTCAACAGTGAGTTCTTGCTTTATGCGATCCTTTTTTCTATTTTCCTTCTTTTTATATTCTTCTAGGGTACGCACAACTTTCTTAATGGCCTCCTTTCTTTTCTGCGCAGTAGAACTTTCAAAACCCATGCTTGTTCCAACATCTAATTCTGACAGGGTACACCACTACGTAGGCTGTGACGCTACAATCTCCTGCATGTCGTTTCTAACACCATATATGACAATTGGTTCCATTTCTGCTCTAGATCCTTCCTTACTTACATATAGACTCTGTGGAAGTCAACATTGAACGTTGTGTAGGCTGACAGTTGCGTTAACAAGGTAGGGGACAACCTCAGATGCTGATTGATTTCCATACGGAGATCCATTTCCACAAGAACCAAAAGTATATTTGTCTATGTAATCTGCGCAGTATCCTCTGTAGACAATAAGGAGGTGAATTTTGTTGCCTCCAGAAATCCTTCCTCGAGTAGAGGAAATTGGCTATCCTCCAGCCATCTCCATGCAATGAGCACAATTGACATCAACAACCAAGCGCAATGGAACGACTTGATTTCGTCCTAGGCTTCTCGACAGTTCATTAGGAACTCCTGATAGAAGTACCTCGCCCAATTAAATTGTATGCCTTTCGCATACTGCGCAACAAGGGAAACTACTCGCACCAACTTTGTCCACATGGCATTTTCTCATAATCTTCCCTGCTAAAATCTGGGCAGCGAATTGAACTGTCTGGTCTATTATGGAAAGAATGGAATACCCTTGCAACTTATTAAGGAGGTCGTATTCCTTCTTCATCTTCTCTACAAGACCTCTCTCCCCAGTCTTCCCTCCAAACTCCTTAGCCGGGTTTGTGCCTTCATAAGGCAACCACATGATTTTTTGAATTAGCATGTCCATGATGGGGATAGGCCCTCATAGCCATAAATATCCATCATGCACCAGTGTGAGGAGCTAGCACACAGATATCATATTGATGGGGGTACGGTGATAATGTGGCACCCACAGCAGATTGAGCAACCCCAATTTCTTGACAAGCGGGCCCATTCCCTCGTCTCCAATGTTGTAATGCCTATTTCTTCATAATATACCTTCTGCATATATTTTTCCATTGCTATATGTGGAAACTTAGTGTGGTATGCAAGGTCCCAGTCCTCCATTTTTAATAATGGGATCCTTGTGAGTCAAGGGCCTTCAAAAGGGACCTGCTCACGTAGTAGGGGTGTGGATACTGTAAGCTTCTCGTGTCTAGGTCCTTTGTTACCTTTGTTTTTCCCTTCCATAGAGGGATATACTTAGGTAGCCTTATCATGAATTCCACTCCTTCAGCATCAATATCCTTTGTTCCTTGGAATTATTCTGCCTCCAGGTCCACTACTCTCTCTGGCTACTTATATTTCTTCTACTTTTCATGTGTGTTGGTATGCTTCCTTGGGGATTTGTGCACCAGAACTGTATTCTTCTGCTTTTCCTTCACGGATTCTTTTGACTTGGCTGGTTGGCTCTCTCTGGTAGGGGTATGCTTCGGCCTAGGAGACCTCAGCACCATATGCACAATAGTCGGTGCTTCCATACTTACAACTTCCAAGAAGCTGTGTCAGAGACAACATTGCCAATATTAATAGTTTCAGTAGGACTTGATGTAGACATTTTCTCAAGAATAATCTTATGGTTTATCTCAGGAAATTCGGAAAACACGGGGCTCGCAACTAAATCTTCCCAAACTGCTCGGCTCAAATGCAACAGAAAGCGAAATTCACTGACAATTCTTAGAGTGCAAAGTGTTCTCTGTTTGACTAGAACGTGTAATTTATATGAGGTTTTAAATTCAAATCCGACCATTCCTCCCAATTTCTGATAATAAATGTTGTTTTGGCAGCAGAACTTCAAAGATTTTTGCCTTAATTTTGCCAACCCACTCCACTTAACCGTCTTTTGGTCGTCAAGTCATGAATAGTAACTGCAATGGTCATTTTCCTATTGCGTTGCACAGTACCTTTCCCCATGGTGCAGCTTCCTGGGTTGTATCTTCGTCATTCTCCACGTAGCCATTTTGTTGCATTGTCGTCTAAGCTGGGCAGTGTAGTTCATAGTCTCACTCTCCCTTGCAACTGCCCAGAGCACTAAGACTATCCTGCTTCCATATAGTCATTGTGCAAGATCCCCTATATACAACTTCAACCTTCTCCCATTCACTCTTCCTGGGAATGGTTCCCCATTCAACTTCGTGAGTTGAACTACGCCTCCATATGTAATTTCTTTGACAATATATGGCCCTAACCAATGCATCTGGAATTTACCAGGAAATTTAGTGAATTTACCATCATATAGTAGGACAAGATCGTTTACCTTGAATGTGCTAAGCTTGATGTGGTGATCATGCCATGATTTTTCGTGTTCCTTCTGCACTTGTTGATGGAGTCCTACCAAAAATCGATCTTCTTCAAGCTCCATCAACTACGCAAGCCAGTCCTCCAAGGCCTCACGATCTGCCATATATGTTAGAGTTGTTATATGCAAACTAGGCATAATGTACTCCATCGGCATTAAGGCTTCAACCCCATATACTAATCTAAATGTCGTTTGCCCAATTAGCTTCTTACAAGTAGTCCTGTAAGCCCATAGTACTGCAGGTACACACACATCCCAGTCATTCCACGCATGACAGATCTTTGTCAGTGCGTTCTCCAAAATCTTGTTAAAGGCTTCAACATTTCCATTTTCCTACAGGGTAGTATGGCGTACTCTTCTGATGGTAGACCTGGAATTCTTCAGTCAATGCACTGATCATTTCATTCAGAAAGGATATACCCTTGTCACACATCAATACTTTCGAGCAGCCAAATTTGGTTAAGCCATACTCAAACAATAATTCTTTTACCATAGCCCCTGTACAATCCTTAACCAGTTATGCTTCCACCCATCTTGTTAGATATTTTGTTGTAGTGATAATATAGCGTGCACCAGTTTTCTTTCCAAGGGGTTGGATTGGACCAACAAAATCAATCACCCACTTCTCAAAGGGATGAAAAGATACTTGAGGATGTAGTGGTAACTCATCTCTTCGCGATGGTCTTCCAGTTCTTTGACATGCATTGCACACTTTACAATATGCCTTGGAATCCTTCTGCAATGTTGGCCACCATAGACCTATGCACAAAATCTTCTGTGCAGTTGCCTTTCCTACATAATGGCCTCTCGCAGCTTCCCCATGACCTTCAGTAAGAATTCTATTCCGCTCAAAGTCTGGCACATATCTTCGGAATATTTCATTTGCACCCATCTTATACAAATGTCCAGCAATAACTGAAAATATGTTGTGCGCACTACTAATTCCTTCTTCTATTGACTTGTATATCCTTCTGGTGCCATCCTCATAGTCAAGAATTGCATAATGTCTGCAAAATGGTCATCTTCTACATGCACCACAAAGAGATGTGCATCTAGCAACCCTTCCTCCATATTATTAGTCTCCTCTACTGTTTCGATCCGCAACAGATGGTCAGGTCCCACATTTAACATCCCTGGCTTCACAATGACTTCAAAGTCATACTCCTGAAATAATAACAACCATATGAAAATATTACGCCCCAACACAGGCTTGTTGACCAAGTATTTTAAGGCGGAATGATCTGTGTACATCTTAAAATGCCCTCCTAACAGATAATGCCTAAATTTTTGCAACGCATACACCATGACCAATCCTTCGTGCACAATCATTAAATAATTTTTCTCGACCTTCAATAAGTTCCAACTTGTGAAGGCTATAAGATGGATTATTTCTCCATCATTGGCCTACGTTAACACTACACCCAACACAATGCAAGATGCATCCACATGTACATGAAACTCCTTTTTCCAATCAAGGGATATCAAGATTGGCACAGTGACAATCTTTTCTTTCAACATATCTATGTTGCACAGGCATTCTTCATCCCAATAGAATGTTGTGTCCTTCTTTAGCAGTTTCTCCATGGGTGCAATAATGTGAGCATAAGCTTTGATAAATTTTCTATAGTATCTCATATGTCCCAGCATCGCGCGCAGCTACTTAACGTTCCGGGGGGCCTCAAAATTCACAATTACCGCAATATTTGCAGGGTCCACCATCAATCCTTGCTTGCACACTACATGAACCAGCAATATCTCAAAAGGAACACAAAATATGCATTTTTTCAAATTCAGTGCGATCTGTTATCTATGACATGTATCCAACATTAGGCGCAAACTTGCTACATGGTGCTTCACTACTCCAAACATTGTCTAGTCATCAAAGTATACTTCCATAAACCTATGAATGAACTCTTTGAGCGTTGCTATGACAACGTGGGAAAATATCACAGGCGTATTCTTAATCCCAAATGGCATCATAGTGTACTGAAAAGAAACCCACTCTATCGTGAAGGTCATTTTGTTCCTATCCTTAGATGCGATATTAATCTGATGATACCTGAAAAACCCATCAGTAAAGAAATAGGCCTCCTACCCTCCAACATTGTCTAACACTTTGTCTATAAACGGTGTTGGGAATGGGTCATCAACACATGCATCATTAAGCTTCCGCAAATCTACACAAATCCTTATTACACATTTGTGTTTCTTCTCCTGAACCACCATCGAGCTCACCCAATCAGATTCTTCAACAGGTTCTATGATGCCTGCCTCTAGCACCTTATCCAGCTCTTGGCAAACCTTTTCCTTCTATTTAGGATTAATGCAATACAACCTTTGTTTAATAGGCTTCCCATCCAACTTCAGAGTGATCTTCATAATGCCCAAATCACCAACTATTCCCTTCAAATATGAAAACTTAGTGGGGAAGAGATCCTGGTATTCATGGAGTAACTCAGCAACTTTATCCAATGTAGCATCATCCCAATAATATCTAATGTTTGTGAACTTCAGGTCTTCTTTAGTGCCAATGTTTACTTTCTTTGTCTTCAAAGGTGCGAAGATGTCTATGTTTTCTATTTGTGTGCCTTTGACTTCGCAGTGCCCTTACGCCTCTAGAATAATAATTTTTCTTGGATCTTCAGTGATCACATTATAGTATTCCAACGCATCGTGTAGCTAGGTGCTCTAGTCTAGTTGGATCCATTCCATAGGTTCCTTCAGCATTCTGAAGATAACCGCCTTAATCTCTTGTAGCGCTTCATCAATGATTGTGAAGCCATCTTCAAAGCTGAAGGTCAATAAGAACCCTTCCTTCAATACATCCCATTCCGCGGTGCCATGCTGGAGCTCCGTTTCTAGATACGGTTTCATGCAAATTGTATCCAAAGTATGGAAAAATATGTGTACCCACTCTGGTTATGGTTTTGTTCCCCATGCTTTAGCCCATCTCGCTAGGTGATCACATGGATCATCCCTTCCACTATATTTCTCAGTCATTCTAGTGTTAGCATGCCCAAGCCGTAACCTCATCATTCTTCAGTAATCTCACCATCCAGCAAAACTATCCTTATGCAAACCCCACCATCGTGTAGGTGTAGCGTGTAGTACCAACTCTAATGCTTGGAAGCGGTGATCCACAGGGACTTCATGCTCAAATTCATCAAAAAATATATCTATGTAAGTTAAACCATCATAATAGGGTAATTTCCTTACCTCCGACGCATAGCAACTTCATCATCATATTGCACCACAATGTAGAAACTCCGTGTAAGTGATTCTGCCAATTCTCTAACTCTTCGTCTGAATCAGAGGTGCAAGAACTCTCTCGGTGATCCAGTCCTGATCCCGCATTGTTATCTTGTAAGTATGATCCAGTTCATTGTCACTTTCGTCATAATCATGGACTGGTTCAGTATAGCGTGCCCCTTCTATAGGATCTAGTGGCACTATAACCCACAGTGACTTTATTTCAAATGACATCATCCTTTTCATCAAATTAATTACCCCATTCATTTCAATAGCACAGTCAATTCCAAAGAGCGTGGGGTAGGGGTTATTGTCATCAACAATTTTTATAACCTCAAAGTCGGCCATCGCACTCACACCTTCTATATCATATATTACTCCATATAATTGTCCCATGGGGATGATTTTCTATTGGTTCACCATCCTAAGTTGAATCGAGGAACACTGCAGCGCAGGTCTCCCCATCCTTTCCCATATTTGTTTCAGTAATACATTCTCATTGGACCCTAGATCCAAAATGAGCTAGTCTATCTCATAATCACCTATCTACATGGTGAGCCTCATCTTGTGCCCTATTCATGCCTTATGTTTGCCAATTTTTCTGAACACCCGATTTCCATCAGGGACTTTCTCTTTGCTAGAGCATTTATTTATTAATTCCTGCAATCCTTCCATAGCTTTTCTATCACACAGCAATTTTATGTAGGTCTCCAAAAACGTAGTGAGTATAGAGGGATCAACCTCTTCAGGCACACTAATTTCTTACATCTTGTATTGGCTCCCTGAAGTGGAGGCAACAACGAAGCTCTTCTTGGCTTCCATAAATGTTTCCTTAGCGCGATCCAAATCAAAGCCGACTTCTTTCTCTGGTACTTTATGGACCCATCCTTCTTCTTCAGGTTATTTACCCTTATCAGTGTCAGTCGTCATTCCACTTCTTAGCACAATGTTAACGCGTAGGAATCTTAGGAAGGAGGTATGGGGCATCTATTATATTATACCTTCGACTGGTATCAGGAGGGATTAACCAAGCATCCATCCTTGAAAAGCACAACAGTTGAAAAGTGCAACTACAGTCGAGTAGCCCGGTAGTAAATCCTATTTCAATATGGGGTTCTAACGAAGTTGAATCCATCATGTTGTTAGTTATAGTATGATTCCCATATAAGTTGACATAGTACTATATTCAAAAGGTTAGAATAGATTAGGGTATAAGGAGTCTAACCAATACAAAAGATCATGTTCATACATCACGACATATATAACCGTTAGTTATCTACTAGTGGTGTAGTCAGTAATAGGTTAATGTCATGGTGGAAAAGGCTTTGATCATCTTCGTGGGGCTCAGCCCTCATCATCTATATATTCTTCTTAGGCTATTGAGGCTGTGTTTTCATCTCTTGCATTTTGGCTATTAGCACCAGGCATTCTTCTATAGTATGGTCAAACTGTCTACAATATTGACATGACGGGTGTGTAAGATTTTGGAACTCTCGCATGTAGTGCCTTGGCTATCCGTAGTTGTAACAGATAATTTGACTGCAGACTCTACCGAGTCCTCCTCCTCCTTGGCCCCATCCTCGACCCTAATAACCTTTGTGTGCTCCTCTGGCGCCCTAATATGGAGACCTAGTTTCTGCTTACATATATTATGTAGGTGTTCTCTCCATCATCATCTCATAGCTTCGATAGTGGCACTCATCGTGGCCCACATATTTGCAGAAGTTACGAACAATTAGGGTGTCTCGACAAAATTTTGAAATAAATGGCAATTACCTGCCACATGTTGTCCAACAACTTGACAAATACCACACCATATCCCATTCCCCACGCTTGGCCCTGCTGTGGCTTCTGGCTTCAAGGGAATTGTCCCCCCCCCCCCCCTGTAATATAATTCGCGTACACTGGACAGTGGTCTTTATCATGCCCATGGCCCTTGCACTTCAAACACCAAACTTTTGCATGCACTTCCAGTTTAGTTTCCTTGTCTTTCTTCAAACTCTGTAACTCTAGGTGTAAGCTAGCTAATTGTGACTAGATTTGTTGTACTCCCAGGTTTGTATCCTAAATAGTTGATGCATGTAGCCCCATCATGATTTCCAAGGCTTCTACCTGTGTTTCTATCTTATGTTGTGACAGAGCAATTCTCAAGTGGGGCAAAAGTGATGCTATAAACCATTCGCGATGTTGGCTATCTATGATATGCATGTTAGCTTCTCTGATCTGACACTTCAACCTTTGATCAAATTCCAAGGGCATCTTGTCGACCCTCATCATGATTTCTTTAAATCTAATTATTAACTGTGAGTCAGGCTTAGGCTTACTAACTCTTTGTTTAAATCCACCTTAGCCTCTACTAATGTTACAAGAGGATTATCAGAACAATACTTAATGTACCAGGTTAGTGCGTGATCCTACAAAGAGGTAACCAATTGTGCCTTTTTTATATTGTCATCAGTAATATGTTGTGTTTTCCATATAGCATTAGCAACAAACTAGAACTACTCTGCATCTTCACCTCATATGCCTTTGAATATCGACATCTTCATTGTGTTCTCCATGTTGAATGGTGGTGGTGGAGGTGGAGGTGTGGGTGAAGGTGTATGCAGTGGAGGTGGGGGTGGAGGTGGAGTGGAAGGATGATTTTCTCGAGAAATCTCCTGAGTGATTAGTTGAATAGCACTTCATGGTGTAGTCTGCCCTGCCCCTTCGTCATCACTTGAGGTAGGTCCAATCAATGGACTATACTCTGTTCCTGATCCTCTGCAATTTCTAAAAAATCTTCCACTTCACGTAGCTCCAAACATCAAGGTAATGGCATCACCCGCTTTTCACATAACATGATTTCAATCCAAGTATTCAATGGTATTAAATACTTACCTCACAATCCTTTGAAAAATCGTCGCTCCGCTTCGCTATAGCTGACTAAGGTATCAACTGCAAATTCTATAAGAAATCTTCCCAAAATCCAATCGAGCCAACGATCGATAGCCTACATGATATTGTTTTTAGAATATTCTAATCATCGCACTAATTTTGGAATCCATATTGTAAGACTATCGAGCTTCCACCTTCCTTGAATGTCTGTCAATTTAGCTAGCCACTTATACAATTCAATGGGGAAAGTGCAGAAGAAGATCTCATGTATCTCCATATACAGATACCTGTTGAACCACTCTTCCTTCGACATGTGTAAATTCTTGTTTCCTTGTGTTGCAAACTCATGAATATTTTGATCCAACCACTTTTCAATTTCTTTCTTTGTCGGATTCCAATGATGCAACACCACACCTCTTTCAAGCAATTCCTAGTCCCGGCAACGGAACCATTTGTTGGCTTAAGGGGTCCTGACCCAGGTTCACAGTTAGTTGTGCCAACCAGCAAAACCCCACACTACTAGCCCTTTCGGCAACAACCCGCGTAGCGCAGGCTACAATCTCACCAGAAGCAATATGGGGGGATGCAAGAACCAAGTTTCTGCATCCAAAGACTATTTTGATGTCTTTCAACACCTTAGATCTGCGTTCATGTAGATCGATAAACTCTTAGGGCATGTTGTTGCAACTCAGTTAAAACAGCCTTCAGACCTCCATGAAGGTTTACGATCAGTCCTTGCAGACCTTTAAGGGTAGTCTTAAATTAGTGTTCATGCATATTTGCTTAAGTCATTAGTAAACGTAAGAGAAATCACCAGTCTTCGCGAAAGTATTTAACCATACATTGTGTACATTATAAAGACTTATTCAAGAGAATCACGTAACATTCAATCAATATCTCATAAAAAAGTCATTCATTAGCAGCATATAACATTAACAGAGATAAATAGAAATACTCGGGAAATCTTCAGAAAATTGTGTTTATTGATCTTCAATTCAAGATTACAGACTCAAACTGCCCTACACACATAGTTGCAGGGGTTCGTGCACTCAGTTACAGAATCTTGCTAGGCCTCCGCGTACTCATCTACGAAGCTTTTCTTTCCCTATCTAAGCGCGGGAATTAGATCCTTCCTGCCCTAGATTTTGTCCTAGACTCTTTAACCAACCCAATTCTCTATCGTTTTTCCATCTAGTTCTACTTGTCCTTTCACTAAGACTCACTATTTATAGCCTTTTTCATACAATTCCATGGTCCACGGACCATGGGTGAATCTCAAAATTGACTCAAAACTTATCCAAAACAAGGGGATAATCCCCTTTGACTCTTATTCACCTATGCGCTTTTCATCCATAAATTGCGGAGACTTTACATTATTTACAAAATTGTACCAAATTTTGGGTTATCTTAACCCCAAACTAACCCAGGGGACCCCATCCCAACATCTTGGTTCATACTTCTTTCTCCATTTTCATCAACCTAAATTTTTGACTCATCACATAGATCCCATAGTGCCTTATATCGACATACCAATCTTCTTGTCTTCTTTCGAAGGCAATATCTCTCATTGCAGGTGATGTGATGCTCAATGGGTTTGGGGTTTCGGTGGGGCCAAGCTACTGGAGAATGTAACTAAATTTTGTCTTAATAATTTCCTTTGTACTTGTGGCATTGTATATTTTTGTAGAAAGTGGAAAAATAATTAGTATTCTTATGACATTGTATGTGTCTATAAAAAGAAGAAAAAGAATTATTATTTTAAGTATGGGTTTCATGATCAAATTTTTGACTCATCATATAGATCCCATAGTGCCTTATATCGACATACCAATCTTCTTGTCTTCTTTCGAAGGCAATATCTCTCATTGAAGGTGATGTGATGCTCAATGGGTTTGGGGTTTTGGTGGGGCCAAGCTATTGGAGAATGTAACTAAATTTTGTCTTAACAATTTCCTTTGTACTTGTGGCATTGTATATGTTTGTAAAAAGTAGAAAAATAATTAGTATTCTTATGACATTGTATGTGTCTATAAAAAGAAGAAAAAGAAATATTATTTTAAGTATGGGTTTCATGATCAAATTTATTTGTCATTTGGGTCAAGCATGTTCTTCATGCTCATGTGGTTTATTGAGTCAAGAGAGTCTTTGACATGTATATAAGACCCATTTGGGAAATTTGTACAAGAAATAGAAATTATTTTTGAGTCTAGAAAGCCAAAATGACCTCCAATACCAAGTCGGCCCTCCTAGTGAAAAGTTGGCCTAAGAGAGGCTTATTCGACCTCTTGAGAAGGGTATATAAAGGAAGACGATTTGACTCATTTGGACACACACAAGTTTGATATGAAGTAAGAAAAGGTAGAAATTTTATTTTTTATGCTTGGATATTCTCATATGCGCGAGATTAGAGTTTAGGATGACTGCAGTAAGCCAAAAATTGCAAGCCCAGACTGCATGTCTGAAATAGAGGGTCAAAAATTTTATTCAACTAGAAATTTTGAAGTTTTACTTTCATTGACCTTGTTGACTTGAGTTTGTTTTAAGAAGGAACCCTTGGAGGGTCAACTTAGTGTTTGGAGGAGGTCTTGGCTTTGGTATTTACGTCTTGTATTTCTCATTTGATTTGATTCTATTGGAAGAGGAGAGATTATTTCTGGGTTTTCCCCCTCGAGGGATTTTTCCTTGTGTTATAGGTCATTTTGTCACATTCAACCAAATGGCCCTGAACCTGGATCTATCATCATCCATTGTCACTTTGTAACCAACCCCTACAAAGCCAAAAGCATTCACATTCTAAAAGTTACAAGAATCATAGATTACATTGGCTTAAAAACCCTAATTGTGTGGATTAACGCACTTTCCTTTGAGACAACCTGTGATGGCACAGTTTGCATACATTTGACCTGCATTTGTCAGGGCATGTTGATTTTACAAAAATTGCGATGATAGTGGGAGATGAGTAAAAATAAAAAATTAATTTCCAAAGTTCTCTCTTGAGAAGCTTTGTAAGTGGTTTCAACCATTTATTGTTGGATCATATCTTGAACTCATACTATTGATGTCTTATCTCTTATCTCCTAAAACTTACCTCCCTCTAATGTAGATCTAAGCCCTAGAATGGTAAATCTGAAACCACCTCATTTACCCTATAAATTCACTTCGTCCCATATAGTTTGGGTTGGCTTTTGAAGGCTCTGAATTATGCCCTTATGCTACTCATTTGTGTCTAGAGTTCCATAATCCATCCATGTGCTTTAGGTCTGATTGAAGGCTTACAATTGTGGCAAAGGAAGGACAAGATAGCTTGGAGGGATTCACAAGGTTAAGGCCTACAAGGGTTGTAATATTTTTTTGCTTTTATTAATACAAAGGTGCATTGTTTCTCCTATACATTATGCCTAATTTATGCATATGTAGAACATTAATCCTTGACTTCTTGTTTAGAGTTGTTTGTATATGTTATTTTGTATGTTTTGGTTCTCTTTCTTGTTTTGGATGATTTGCAAGTTCAATTTATAGTAATTGAAGTTAGAGTTGGAGCTAATAAGTAACAAGAAGGAGGAAGCTTGCATTGGATTCCAAGTAGGTTTTTTTTCCCATATTTAAAACATATCTAAGAAAAGCATTGTAGTTTTATCTTGGTTGTTTCTAGACTAAGCCACTAGGCCTAGGGAGATTACTTATGTTTGTAGAATGAATTTATCCACAAAACAACTCGGTGACTCCATTGGGGAATGGGATGTTCTTTAGTGGTTTTATTTTTCTATCCTTTTAAGACTTCTGAAGTCAAGTTTATCTATCTTGTTTGGATTTTCATTCTACTTAGGAAATCTTAACTTCAAGCTTGGTTAGGTTTTATCTTTCTTATTTTAAGCGAATTAGCCTCATCCACTTTTTGTTCTGAGAAAAAGCAACCCAGCACACATTTCCCATTCTGTAAGTGTGATGACTCGCATTGGTTTCCATATAATACATGTGATGATCCTATAAGTGCAAAAAAATTACATTTCCATTGCCTTGCTTTGAATTGTGTTTTATTTGCAGTGTATCCCTGAGTCTTTGGTCTGTGAAAGGTCTCTGTAAAGCCAATTACTTGTGTGAAATTGAGTGTGATTACATTTTAGATATATAAAAAATTGTTTCTTCTTGTCCATTATGGTTTTTATCATTGGACTTGGTTATTGATTTATTAAAGGGTTGGTCATGTTACAATTTCAATCTGTTTGAATTCTCTTTGATTCAATAATCTTGTCACTTTTCATTTTTCTTTACATTGAAAACTGAAAAAAAAAA
>APFE030121019.1:0-41827 GCA_000404065.3 Pinus taeda
ACAGGAATGGTGGCCAGTGACTTCTTTGACCATCCTTCAGGCACTGGAAGCTCCATGATATTTGCATCTGCAGAGGTCTGCTCCGCTTCAGCCGGGGCGGAGCTCGGAACCTGGACCTTTTCTACTGTGCTCGCCATGATTTCCTGATAGGCTACCCGAAACTGAGATTCGCGGCTTGGCAATGCAGCAATATCCGTCACAAACAGAGGCCTGGGCAGCGATGTCCAGGGCTTGGGAACCCTCGCGTGATCATTCTCCAGCACGATGCTGTTGGATTTCAGGCTTTCGATGCGTTTGAGGAGAATATTACACTCATACAGAGAGTCCTCCGGTCCGCCATGGTCATCAAAAACACCGATGAAAGAGCCGAAGGGAAAAATCGCAACTGCCGGTTTGGCTCTTCTTCATGTAAGAGGAAAAAGCCGTGTTCCTGCTCCACTGCCTAGTATGATAGCAAGTGTTGTTTTAGGGTCTGCAGAAGGCTTCTGAGGCATTGCCACAGCGATCTCTTGGGAAACGTCAGCAAGAACAGAGCACTTGACCGAGACAACACTCTTACGTTCTTTCCGACCTAACAGCGATTGCTCGACTGGCGATCCCAGAACATTTTTCTGCAATGAATGGAAAACCCTCGAGGCAGCTCTTCTGGACTGGCCCGAAGTTACCATACAACATTCGCCATTTCCAAATTCGACCCCGGGACGAACTTGCGATCCCTTTCTCGGCAGCATCGCCATTCTTTGACTTCAAATGCGATGTGTTTAGTTTTTAAATTTTATTAACTAATAAGAAAATAATTTAGGTAATATTAACTATTGTTAATTTCAATGGTCTAACGATTTAAAAATGATAATTTTTTTCCATTTCATAAAAATCCAAAACTAATATATTTAGTAGAAAATTAATTCTATGATAAAGTTCTACAAATTCTAATTTAGATTAATTAAATTAAAATATTAAATAGCTTAAATTTTTAAATACTATTTTCTATTACTTTTAAGAAAGTTTTGTGTTTTAACAACTATATGTTACAATATAGACTTATTATTTTTTTAAATCATTTATTATTATAGTTTAAAGGTAATAGTATTAGTTTTTATCAAAGGAAAATAGTTGAAATGGTAATTTGTCGGTTTAATTCTTTTCTACTTAGGTTCTCTTTTTGGGAAACATGTTAGTTTGGGTGGAAACAAATTGAACAAATTGAAAACCACGATGAATAATTCTCATAAGCTTGAAGGGATTTGAATATCTTGATATTGAGGTGAATAGTGGGAGTTTGAGCCTTCTCCATCCATCAATAGTGGTAATCTAGGTATCACTTAAACAAATTGAATATTTTGATATTGAGGTGAATAGTGACATGCAAAAATTAAATATCTTGATACTGAGATGAATAGTAATAGTTTGGTCTTGACCAAAATAGTCCTTCTAAGTTTCATTCTTACCCATAAAAAATGTGAATATCTTAATATTAGGTATTGGTAGTCTGAGTCTTGCCCAAAATAATTGAATATCATGGTATTGAGATGAATAGTAACACTTTAAGTCTTCCCCAAAATAATCCTATGAAATTATCAATTCACTAGTTACCATGAAAAAAAAATATTACTATTTTATTATTATTATTTATTGTTATACTATTAATGTATTTTGATATTTAAGAATTTGATATATAATTAAAATGACTTTTTTAATTTATTAACATTTTTATGTAAAATATAATTTAAGTAGAATTGAGCATTTTTGTTAGATATATATATATATTATATTGAAGTGTTTTCTTCTAGAGAAAATTTTAATATATTACTTATGCTAGTTTACATGTTGTGTGTAGTATTATAATGTTTATTGTTTATATATTATATATATAAATAAATATTAATTTATAATAAATTTATTTTATTATATTTATTTTGTATTAAAAAATTATGTTTTATTCATTTTTTTATTTTATTTTATTAGTAAAGATAAATTTTATGGTCGATTTTTGTATTTTTAATTATTAATTGATAAGATTTTGTATTTTGACTCATTATTTAACCTTAACTAATTAACATGTTGAATCTGATGAGAGAATTATAGAAAATTAAATTAAAATATTAACCAAAAATATTAAATTTCCATCACCAAAATAAAACTATAAAAAAATTACAAATATTTTTAATTAACCCTAAACTTCTCTAAATTTAACTACAAACTAAATAAAAAGATCCCATGCCTACTACATGATAATCATACAATTCCAAAATGACATCAGAGGACCAGTATCAAACCAACAACGGAGGTGTACAATTGAATAATGTTAATTTTGAAAAAGAAGGCGGTTGATTAGAGCGAGACGGCCTGAGAACGTGTACTCGCCCCCATCTTTCTAAAGTTTTTCACTGTAAATTTCGTACGCGCGGCCAATTTTTGTATAAAGTGGGGACGGATTGTATTATGAAAAGAGTAGTGGACGAGGAAGATGCCGCACCTGTGAGTTAGTACGATATGTTGCTATGATCGTTTCTAGGTTACTGAGTTATTAAGGCATACAACTCAAATCTGCTTTCTCTGCGCTTATGAAATATGAAGATTTGAGAATCATTGACGCCATCAGTGAGGTACTGAACTCTATTCTGCATGTATCGTCGCTTGTGTATAAAGGTTCCTGTCGTCAACGGTAGAAAGCAAAAGTAATATGTACAAACAACTTTAGAAATATGCTGTTGCTTTTTGCTTTGGGATACGAGATACGAATCAATTACTTTCATGAAAGTCAAAGTCATACATAGGCATGCAAGTTACCGACTTGTGCTTGCTTTGTCGGTGATAACCCTGGTTTGAGAAAGTACTTTAGACTATGTTGTAAGTATTGATATTAAAATGCCACACTACTAGATATGGATGTCAAATTTTTGTGGCGTGTATGATGTTCATTATTTTTTCTGATATATCGATTTATCTGAACCATGATTACACAAACATTAGTTTTGCATTAAAATCTGACAAAATTTTATTGAAATTAAGTATCGTTAATATTGAAGTATTGCACATCCTCCATAGAAAGGCATTATTTGTACAAGGATGTGGGGAAGTAATAATCTTGTAATAATTTTTTTACAAACTTCTTGGGTAGCTAATAAGAATTAGGAACCCACCAAGGCTTTTCAATGTCTTAGGTTAGGCCCACTTTTGCATAGTCATACTTTTCTTAGGGTTTATTCACATGTGATTTTTGTTGACATTGTGCTCTAAATATTTAACTTCTAAAGTTTAAAAAAAAACATTTACATCATTTTAAAATAATTGGTGGTGCTTTAGGAGTTGCAAATCTCTATTGGGAAGTTGCATACAAGAGTCTTAATTTTTTCCATATATCATCAACAAATACTAGAATGAAACTACATAAAAAGGGTCGAAAATGGTGAATGGAGCATTACAAAAGACAAAAGGAATCACTCAAAACTCACAATGAGGTTTATGTGTGGAAAGTTGACTTTAGGATATTTGCTTCTTTTATATGTATGTGGTGATAGCCAAAACATAGATCAAGTTTGGTGAAAAGCAAGGATCCATGAAGTTGAGCCAAGAGATAATCAATAATTGGAATGAGGAATTATTTTTGATGATTAATTTATTCGAAGTCCTGAAAATTAGGATACATATGCTAGTTACTTTTATTCTCTAATTCTATAACCATTACTTCTAGGAACCATTTGTGGTGTACCACTTGGAGTTAGTGGAGTACCATGGTCATGCTTCTCTCACAAAGTTGGTAACCTTTGGGTGTTCCAAATGCATGTGAATGTTTGGAGAGGACCAAGTGTAAGGTCAATCTACTATAAATGTTTGTCCAAATAAAATTTATTAATGTTTAAAAATTGATAAAAATAGTTCTATAATGCAAGAACAAAAATTGAAATAAAATAATTAATAGTAATAACTTAACAACATCTACACATATATCACACACAATTTATCTTAGGAAACTTAGATTAGGGAAAATCAACTAATAGATCAATTATTCCTTCGACTAAACATGGTCAAGCTAGTAAAATGAGCATTCATTGCTCACCATTAGGCGCATTACAATGAAGTATCCCTAAGTATTTTAAGGTTCATTACATGTAATCCATGAGATCGAATGCCATGGGCTCAAAAACTTCAATTGTTGACCTAACCCTTTGGCTTTTTCACCTAGTCAAGTTTAAGATAACATTGCCCACTTCAAAATTAACTTTGGGTTTCCCTTGACCAAATCTAGCTAAATCGACCAATTGAGCCTACATTTCTCACTTCCATGCCCTATCCCACTAGAAAATTAGAACTCGAGTATGCATGAATATGATATGCACCCGTATCACTTAGGTCTACTTCCAAAGTTTACCGATAATTTACTAGGGGCATGCACACCTTACTATGTCTTCTAGTCATATATCCATTTACATGTAAAAATTTACAACTACATTAAAACCTTTTCATTGATTTTACCTTAATCTTGTTTCAAGAGAGCAACATGTTTCATATCTATGACTTGAATAACCCACTATTCCTAATCTACTAGAAAATCCTTTGTCGTGAGCTTCCACAATTCAAAATTTTGTCCTTTAAATTTCTTGATCATAGAACTACTCAATATTCCTTCAATACTAGAATTAGCACTACAAATATCCAATTAAACAAGTTTGTCACAAATATATAGCAAGCCCAAAACAACTCAAACACTTAGCAATAAAGACATCATAATGAAACCAGAATATTGCTCTAATAGCAAATATAAGAACAAGAATCGTGAGAAGATAAATAATAACAATAGCATATCAACATTCATACATAAATCACATGCAATTTATTCTAGAAAACAAAAACTAAAAATAACCATCCAAGAGATCTATTAATCTCTTCACGAGACCTAACAAAGCCAAGGAACCTTTATTACCACTTGCATAATATTGCTACATTATAGAGGAACATTCACAAGGCTTCATTACATGTAATCTACATGTTCTAACGCTAGGAGATGCCAAAACAGTGGGCCAAAAAATTATTGACCTAAATTTTTAAATAAATCAAGTTTAACTTAACAAATAAAATTAAACTATATGTATAACCATTAAATAAATTAAAATGCAAAATTACTTATTCAAAACTTGAAAAATATCTCAAGAAAAAAAATATCTTTTAACATCAATAAAGTTTTGTTAGTTTAAATGGTTAAGACGATTGGCAGTCTAATAAATTTTTTGAAGTCTAAATTTAATTTATGTTGGACATTGCAAGAGAAAGTGTTTTTTATCTTCAGCTATTTTACATATTGTAAGAGAAAGTGTTTTTTTATCTTCAGCCATTTTAATATTACAAAGATCACAAATTGTTTCATCTCATAATATTTTTCATCTTCAATCTTTTTAATGTTACAAAGGTCACAAATTGTTTTATCCCCTAATATTTAATAGTTCACATTTGAATGTGATTTCCTGAACTCACTTTTGTGTTTAGCTTCTTTTATCATGGTTTTTTAACCATATGTCATTTTTTTTTAAATAATTTATTATGACTTAATCTAAATAACTCTAATATTAACACTCTTATAATTAGAAGAAATAGTTATACCTACACTATTTAATATACCGTATATTTATGTGAGAGTGAGAGAAAGAATGTTTAGCTTTAACCTTGAGTATAGTAAATTTAACCCTTGATTCTCATCTTTAAGATAAAAATGGCTTCTCAAATTTTAATATTAAATAAAATGAACATCATCTTTATTATTATTATTATAATAAAAATAAAAGTAATATTCGTACGAAAACCTGTGTTTAGTATTTTCATATTTCAGTTTTTTTATTATATTAATAAAATTAATATTAAATAATCATTATTGATTATTATAAATAAACGTAGTTTAAGTAGAAATGTGTTAAAGATGATTAAAATTTTCTTTTTAACGTAACGTTATTAAATTGGAATCTTAAATTGTGATACGAATTATGAAGGCCCAAATCAATAGCTATCATCCTTAGTTCTTTCCATGATCTTCAAATAATAATTCAAAATTATATAATATTTTTTTTAGTATATTTAATTCTATAAATTGAATTTAGATTTTAAGCAATAATATGTTTAAAAATGGTTGAGAACACTCACATATTTCACACAAAAATGGTTGAGAGTACTCATATATTTTACATAAAGGTGTATGCGTTAACACACACATATTACATTTAGAGATTAGTTTATAATATAGAGTTTGTGAAATCTCGTTGATTCTTAATTTAGGAGGAAAGGTTGAGAGAATTTCTCAAGAATCACCAACAACTCATAAACCAACATTACAAATATAGAATGTAAGCATTAATTCCAAGTTCCTCTCTTAATGTTTAAATTACTTAAATTTATTGAAACCACCCATAAAAAACAAAATACACAATTGTTCTTTAACTCGTTTACAACTTATCAGTATATGCTCCATCAAGCTGCCTTAAAACCCTCATAAAGATGTAGTTGGCAAGTTGGATTCAAAAGTTCTAGTCTCGAACTCCCGAATCAAGGACCTCTCGAAGTCAATTACTAAACAATGTTCCAAGCCGTTGCAGAACCTCATTAGAAGACCATTCCCATGTCTTCAACGAATGAGGGATACTTCTCTAGATTCACAACTACCATACCATCTTGACAACCATCCATGTTGAACCTTTTCATTCAACTGTAGTTGTTCTAAAAGAGTTTGAGAGGTTCAAATTCTTAATTGACTTCATCATCAGAATTCAATGAATATTCTTCTGTGCCTATATTTTTTGATTATTTTCCTTTTAACAAATCATTGACACAACTTATGCAATGCCATGATGTATGTGCAATTTTCCTGCAATAGTAGCATTCAACTTCACTTTTGTTTGCATTTTTCTTTCCCATCTTCTTCTTTGTAAACAATGCATTTTCTATCTGAGAGTTCTCTTCTGTATCCTTCGATTTTAGTCCTTTTTCCCCTTCCATAAGTGTTGCAATTGTCTCATCCAATTTTTGTGATGAATTTTGACTTAAAGTGAAGACAACATTACTATAACTTGAAAGAAGACTATTTAGTAATATTGCTTTAGCATCTTCATCCTCCACCTTGGCACCAACTTCAGTGAATTGTCTTAAAAGAGACATTAAATTATTTACATGATTGGACATAGAGGTCTCCTCATTCATCTTAAGTCTAAATAATTGCAACTTAATGGAAAAATTTTCTTTTGTAGCTTTTACACCAAATAGTTGAGTCAAATGTTACCATATTTCTTTAGATGGTTTAGTGAGATCTACAAGATGCAATTGTGAATCTGAAAGAGAAAGTCCAATAACGAACTTAGCTTTGTCATCTCTATTCTTCCATTCAATTAACTATTTGACATTTGTATGTGTCACTTCTAAACCATTCACTATGCCCCACACATTTTTCCTCATTAATTGCATTTGAATTTTTACTTTCAATGAGGGAAAATTTAAACCATTGAATTGTTCTAAATCCATGAACTCCATGACGAAAAAAGAGAATGAAATACCGTCTAAAATTCAACACCTATGTACCCTTCTGCAATTAAAAGATGGTTAGTTTTCTTTGTGAAAGTGGCATGCCTCAGATGAAATTCAAACAAGACAAAACAAAGAAATGTTGTACAGTGAACTCGTGGAAAGAATACAGTCAACTATCCATGGCTTATTCTAACTCACGATGACGACACCGAACCTCCATCGCACTAGTCTCCAACACAGCCTCCAATCTACACCTCCAAAACTCAAACACCTTTAACATTGACCACCAGGCACACTGAGAAACGAGAGAATATACCTTCTTATACCCTGCGAATGAGTTCCACTAAAAAACACATCTACGCTTCACGTCTTACATAATATCAGGTAAGTTTGCTTCAAATTTTATACGATAAGTAGATGCATTCCTAACTAGAGCACTACCATTATGAAGAATGTCAGAAACTCAAACTCATGACAATGCTTCACGTCGCATTCTCTACGGCAACCGCCACACCACACTAGTCTCCAATCTACTATGGCTGATAGCAAGCTCCTTCGATCCCACTATTCCACTCTCCAGGACATTCGATTAGAGTATAATGTCTACACTTTTCCTTAGACGGTACCAAAACTAGGATCAACGATACTCCAGCAGTCAGTGACACAATTGAAAATAATTAATATTATTTTGTATTAATGGAGAAATGGTTACACAGGTTGTAACGTATCTCCTTAGTTTAGGATTTGTTCCTAGAGTTTAGGAGTTTAGTTGCAACTTCCTTATCTCTAGTAATGTACTTAATGATGTAATTACTCATTTGATGGAGAGTAGAGTGAATGGAGAGAGTTCTCTTTGTTTGAGTGCAGTCTCCAGGTGTAGTACTCACCTGTGAGCTGTAACTCCTTCTTTTTCAATTCAAGTCTGATTTTTATCTTAGTATCAGAGCACAGAGTAGGGACAACCTTAATTTTTTTTAGGCTACATCATTGATTACAGAACTGTAGTGGCGGTGGTGTATATAAGAGCATTCGTAGAATCAGGTGGACTACAGTAACACCTGAAGCAGAGGTCTCAGATGACTGATCATCTCTGAGCGTAAGAAAGGGTTGGCGCAGTTTAGTCACGAACAATCGCGCCATTTTTGACCGGAAAGGTTGGCGCGGTTTTTCAATGAACAGTCGCCCTATTTGGCGCAGTCTTGATAGTGATAATCACGCCATTGTGCCAGAAATTGCCATTGTTGCAGAAAGCAAGGATTAATCGCACCAATTTCGTAAGACACGTCGATTTTGTTTCTGGGGAAAAATAGTAACAATATGGGCACTACATGGGTACATCAATATAATAAGTGGGTTGTAATAATAACAATAAGGGGTTACACTAGTAGTAAAGAGGCTTAACAGACAGATGGTGATATTACCCGCAGAGGTAGGTATCATATGTGGGGATGATGAGCCAGCTGGTTTTTGAATGGTAACGGTATGGAGGTCAAGGGTCTTCCTTTGGAGAAGAAAGTCCAAGTAACTACCCACCAAATTTGTAGGTGATGAAAGAGGCCAATTTGGTGGAATAACGCTTTATCTACGCCCCTGGGAGGGACAAGTATAATGGGAAGGAGATGGTGCAGGAGCATATATGATATGCGAAGTAGAAGGAAATTGATGTGACATGGATGGGATAGGAAAATTTTTACGGAGAAAAGAGTTCCCTAGTGGGGAGGAGGGAATATTCGAGGAGGGATTTTTTTTCCTTCGGAATACCGGGCCTGTCAGATGACACAGGGGATGAGGGAACAATAATAGGAGAGGATGCAATTTTCAAGGTCTGATAAGCAGATGGGTGTTAAGTGAAGGGATCATGTGAAGTACCTGAAATATGACGAGAGTCAGTGCCATGTTGCATCATCCCACCTTTGGAACCATGAACGTGATCATCAACTAGGGACGGCCTAGATGAACCAAAGCAATTCCACATTTGACACGTATGTCTACCACCCCAATGGCGAGTGCATTGTGCTAGAAGGTGACCAGTGTGGTGACAATTTGAGCACCAAAATGACAGCCCCCAAAAATCTAGACGTTGGGATAAGTTTGTATCCTCCAATGCAGTGCAATATGGTCAGGAAAACCACCTCTGTATTCTTTCTCGATCGGGATCCAAGCCACCCTTTTGTCCTGAGCCCCTAGACACCTCATATTAACATATACAAACTTTCCTATCACATTCCCAATATCCATGAAAACCTACTTAGTCCAGAATTCAATAAGCCGCCACGACAATTTAACCCAAATTAGTTTATTCTATGGAGTATATTTTAGTGGGTTAAACCCAATATACTAGGCATGGAGCACCAGAAAAATTTTGTCGTTAATCCACGAGATAGACTTGATTTTCATAAGGTCCTCCTAACTGAGAAAATGAAAATTGTACCACCCCCGAAGTAGTCACACCATCATAGGCATATAACCAAGCATGGATTTCCATTTAGAATCCACCTAGCTATGCATCTCTGCATCATTAATGTTCGCAAAGTGCCACCATTCGACTAGTGCTCATTTTTGTAAGTTCGATATACGATCGAACAACACCATGTGATCGAAAAACCAGAGAAAGTGGTGGGGATGAAATTTTAATATAACGATGGCCACGCCTCGATCACCATCCAAATTCCCCGAGGGTGGACAACATGTTGATCGAGGGCTGCATGCACACCATCTGTCACTTGAACACCATCATGAAAGGTATGCCGAGTTGGAAAATCCCGTGTACCACTGCAACAATCTACCCCAAAGGAAGGACAGTAATTTGTTTTGGCCTCCATGGTGGCACGAATAAATGCATTTTGTGCAAACATGTGAGAGTCCAACACATCCATAACTCCACAAATATAAAGGAAACTGACCAAATACGTATAGGGATGTGAAGAAGGACATGATAGATGAGAAAGGTGGCATAGTGTTAGATATTCCTTTATGAAATGAGCTGAGAGAAACACTGCTAGTCACCTAGGGATAAGGAAAATACAAACTCAAAAATGGACAATCGACGGATAATAATACCCACATCAGGTAGATATCATAGTACCACCCCTGGTGCATAATCCAAAATAGGATATTCAATAGAAAAGGAATTATAAAAGATATAACCCAATTTGGGCCAAATTACATGAATCCCAAGTCACATGATCATCCGGTTCGGAGGGCATGCAAGCTTTATGGTGGTAGAAAGTTGCCCCTATCAATGAGCACATATCACCCACCTCCTTGGAGATTTGAAACATACTGAAATGTGAAACAAATCTGATGTCAGAAAAACCAGAAGTTCCAAAGCCAAAACCAAAGCCAAAGTTAGTGCAATATAGAAGAAGAAAAGCATATAGCTACTAGGCCACTGATATAGAAAGAAAATGGAATTATAGGGCTTCATGGCAGAAAGAACAACAACAACCCATACAAGTCCACCACCTATTACATAAGCAGAAGCCAATATATTTGCATGGGTGAGAAATAATAAAAGATTTTATCCGCGTATGCCAAATGGAAGCTAATAAGATATAGACATGAAACATCCCCAAAAATAGATGATAGACAAATAAGATTTGAAATCTCAGTCCTGATAAACATTAGGTCACTTAGTCAAGGGAAGAAAATGGGTCAAATAGATACATAAGAGTATATAAAATGTGATAGCAATAAGCAACAAAATTTGGATGAGTTCCTACTAGATAATTCCAAAGATATACCACCCCAATTCAGTCATAATCCAATGAAACAAACCATAATGAACCCCAAACATGAAAGAGAGAGGCCATCAAAACATACATTAGAAGAACCAAAAATAAACTTTGCGAGTGTTGAAAGCATGGATATCTAATTGTAGTAGTCAAACAACAAACAATGACTTCACCTTGAATCCTTGCAACAATATGTAGATCAACCCTGCGAAACCCTTACTCAGTCACTTCATCATTTAGTGAGGTCTACAGTTGAATATGTTGATTTTAAAAAAAAGGTGGTGCGTTGGAGTGAGATGGCCTAAGAATGTGTACTCGTCTCAATCTTTCTAAAGTTTTCCAATGCAAATTTCATATGCATGGCAATTTTTTTTATAAACAGGTGACAAATTGTTTTATAAAAAGAGTAGTGGAGGAGGAATATGCCGCACCTGAAGTGAGTTAGTATGATGTGCTGCTATGATCATCTCTAGGCTACTGAGTTATTATGGCATAAAACTAAAAACTACTTTTACTGCACTCATGAAATAGGAAAATTTGAGGATCTTTGATGCCATCAGTGAGGTATTGAGTATATTCTACATGCACCTTCGCTTGTGTAGAAAGGTTCCTATCGTCAATGGTAGCCAATTCCTGAAATCAAAAGTAATATCAATATGTACAAACAACTTTAGAAATATGGTGTTGCTTTTTTCTTTGGCAAACAAATGCGAGTCAATTTATTTCATGAAATTATCCTATAACTCTAATGCGATATGTCAAAATCATACATAAGCATGTAAGTCAGCCACTTATGCTTTCTTTTTCGATGATAACCCTGGTTTGAGAAAGTACTTTAGACTACTAATTTTAGTTTTGATATGAAAATGTGACCCTATCAGATATGGAGGTCTTAGTCTTGATATGAAAATGCCACCATATCACATATGGAGGTCAAATTTTTGTGGTGTGTATGATGTTCATTACTTTCTCATATATGGGTTTCTTTGAATTATGACTAGCATTTGCACCTAATGTTGCAAAGGACGTTGTAAGGCATAGTATGTGGAAGAATATTGAAATGTGAATGGGTTTTTATGGGATTTTTTGAAAGAAAGAATCGATGATTTTGAGTTTTAATTTGAGGAAGCCATGCCGGAAACTGTATTTGGGCATTGAAGTGGCTACGAAATGGAATGCAAGTAGTCATAAATATGCATTGAATTTGTTTAGACACCTTCGTATCTGGATTAAAATTGCGTAGTTGAAGGTGAAGGTAAATGAATGAATTCACACGAAATGCGAACAACAACTGGGTATCCATATTGATTTGGATAGGGTTATTTAAGAAATCATTATTCAAACGGGAAATTTACTTAATATGAAGATATATTGAAAACATGTATTATATTCATTAAAATAAATTGATTTTGTTAAAAAAATATGTTAAAGCCCATTGATAATGAATTGGTTGTGAAGACATAAACTATCAAAATGGTATTTGATCTTGAAACATCATTTTTCAAGTTTCAAATGGAAAATAAAAATAGTGAATTGTAACAAAAGAGGTTCGAGAAGCAATATAATATTCTAAAGAACATTGTGCTTGTCATTCCATATTTAAAGTTGTATCAAAACTTGTTGGAGGCATCGAAGACCTGAAGAAGCAGTAATGAACCTGCAAAATGTATATTTTGTTAGAATTTGTAATACGTAAATCAGTTGTGGAAATTTATTGGTAATACTTTGTAGATGAGTTGTGTTAAAATGAATTTCGAATGAATGGAAATGAAGTTACCTTTGCCATGGGGATTTATATATTGTTAGTGGAAGATGCATGGTGAATGATGGCATACTGAACACCATTGGAGATTTATGCGTAGTTGGAGATGCATATTTCTTGCTTGCTATTCTACTCATAATTGCATAGGTGTGCTATTTCTGAGTCCATATGTCCTGTTGCAAAAGAAAGAAAATGTTATAATGAGATGTATAGATAATGTAAGGACATTCTAATATTTGCATAATTATTAATAATGATTAAATTTGGTTGTTATTGAAAGATATGAAAGGTATGTTATGAAATAGAATGAGATAAATAAATAGAGGAAACCTTTTGGTGATGTTAAAGTATGGGTTGGAGCAGATTATCTGGAGGTGGCATTGAACAAAGAATTTCTTTTGCGTGTTTTCTGCGAGTAATGTTTCTGTTTTCCTTCATTTTACTATAATGATTGAAACTGAATGCAGGGTAATCTGGAGATCTTGTAGAGAAGGTACTCTTGAAATTGCTGTGAATGTGAGACCTTGACATTCTGTTTTTCCAATGTCAATTACTGCTTTTGGAAGTGTCATACCTTGATATTTATGTATGGTTAAAGCCCAAGCCATCTTCAGTGGAATTTGTGCATGTCCATGTCTTTTTATTGTTGGAACAAGCAAGTGAGTGGGGTTTCTTTCATCCCAAGAAGGCCCGATATATTTGGGAAACTATACGACAAAAAATGTTGGAATTTGTGGTGGTGCAGTTGATTCTTTGTAAACGATGATTACAATTTCTCCGAGGGAACCATTAACAAGTCCGACTGAAACCCAAAGGTTGGAAGTTAACATAACTTTTTCGTCATTGCATAGTAATAAAATTCGCTCAAGTTGCTCATCTTCTGAGGAAATGTTGGAATATGTGTTGTTATCTTCAACAATGGATCTTGCGATTGGAGTGTTTAGAGATTTCATCATTTGCTTATTATGGACCATTGTTTGAGCATTTGTTGGAAATAGATGCATGGAATCATGGAAGGAATGTATTTCATCTTTTGATAAAAAGGAATCTGTGCATGACATGAGTATGTTTTAGTCTTGGATTGTTGGATTTGCATCTCTAATGTTCTGGAGGATGTTCTTGAAAGTAACCTGGGTGATGTTGTCACCTTGTTGATGAAATATTGTGTCTAATGTGATGACTGTGTTGAAGGCGTTCCACAGTGTGCTTCCGTGGCTCGTCCCTGCATATAGAGGTATGTCTTTGACGGGTGGTAGCTCACCGAGATCACCAACCAATATAATGGAACAACCACTGAAAGGAGTGTTTCTTTGCTGTGGAAATGACTCTCGAAGACGTTCATCAATATGGCTGAGAAGCTTTGGCTCAATGAAGCTCATTTCATCGATTAGTATGTACCTTATATGCTTGAGTTCTTCTTGGAATTTTGCAAGAGCATTACCTTCTAAGGGCATAAGATCCTTTATAGGAAGGTGCAAAGCAGAATGGATTATCGATGCTTGTATGTTGAAGGCAGCAACCCCTGTAGGGGTGAGGAGCATGATCGGTGAAGGTTCTGGGCTTGCAAGGGTTATGAGCATATCTTTGATGCAATTGATAAAGAGGGATTTTCCTATACCAGTAGTGCCTTGTATTATCGTTCTGGGAGCAGTTAAACAATCCTTCTTAGCAAAATGATTAGAAATAATATTTAGAGCTTTTCTTTGCATTGGAGATAATGTAGTAAGGGTTGCTAGGATACGTTGATGTGTTTGAAGAATGCGTTGGATGGAGCGGCTATTTTGAATGAATTGTATGGCATTATTTTTTAGATGTAATGGGATAGTGGTATGATTATAGTTATGGTTGTCATCAAAGCCACGAAAGCCAAGCATGTCAAGGTCATTTATGAGAAGCTCATTTGTAGGGTGTAATTGGGAAAGTAATTTCCATTCATTTATTTCCATGGTGTCTGGAGGATTGGTTTCATGAATAGTTGAGGTATCATTTGCGACAGATTCAATACCAGGGTTTGTAGAATGCATGAAATGTTTGCCAATTTGTGATGAATTCTACAGTAGAATCTCCTATATATTGTATGATATGGCGAAAAGGTTTGTATAACAGAAGTTCAACTTTGCAAAACTCAGTGTAGCAAGGTTCAGTTGTGGATGGTATGGAGGAGTAACGTGGTATGACCCAAACAATTTCTTTTGCAGGTCTTTGTTTCCATTTGTTTGTTTTGCAATGAGGATCATATGACCAGGATCTTGCTACTTCTATAAGTGATGTGGATTCTAGGGTAGAAGGGCGCTGGATATATGTATCTATGATGTGTGGGGATGTAGTGGAGGTGGTGTTCGTTTGTGGAAGGCACATAAGAATTTTTTGGTTTACATTTAAAGAAATGAATGGTCAACTACACAATGTTAATGGTAATTTTTGCAGCATATGGCAAGTTTCTTGTGCTCCAATTTCACGATCAACAAGGGTTTCTGCAAGAAATTTTTGAAATGCAGATGTTGCTAGGTCAGCAATGGGTGAAGCCTGGACAATTCTACATAGCATCTGGTGGAAGCTTTCAGACTTTTTTTTCTGCTTTGGATGCATATTTGGCGATGTATTTTTGTACAGCGTGTATGGAGAGTACTGGTTGGCAGTCAACATTTGCACGCCAAATAGATAGGATGGTAGGGTTATGGCTATTGTGTTGATCGTCATTACGATCAGGGGTGTATGTTTTTTGGCCATTGGAGTCAATGAATAAGGCCGATTTTGGATGTAATTCCCATGGTGGTTTATAACAACATTGGAATGAGGATCCATTCTTTATTAGGCATGTGATTTCTATGAATTTTGTGTGACGTTCAAAACAATTGATGAGCTATTCATAGTCATTGAAAGGATTGGATCTGAAGATTTGCGGTGTGGACAATAAACAAGGGTCTTCGGGATTTGTCTAAGCAATTGGTTGGTTTGAAGTCGAAGGAGTACGAGGGTTCAAAGTGGAAATATATTTGTCAAAGAACTACCCAGTAATATCAACAACTTCTGTGTCTTCCAAGTTGAGGCTTTCCATATCAGGTGCATTTTCTATCCAAAGGAAACCATGGATGTGTGCAGATCCCCTATGTTTCCATTCATACCTGTCAATTATGCATTTTTGTAAGATAATTTTGTAATAGGTGAGGAATGATGTTTTGAGTCTTTCGAAAAAAATGCGGTAGAATGCATACCTGTACTAGTAGTCTTTTGTCTGCAAGTGTTTCTCTAAGATAATCTCATGAAATGCTATGAATCTATGGTGCATATATAGTGATGTTAAATGTGGGTTATAGATAATGTTATCATTTCTCCACTTTTTTTGTTTTGCAATATCAGAAGGTTGACATCTGGGCATAATTGCATGAAGATCAGGCCATTTTGTATCAGCTGCACTTAATGTGAAGAAGAACGTCGAGAAACCAAGTTGAGATATCATGTCCATTAGTTCATTCTTAGCTTTGTGCCAAAATGATATTGTTCCATGTAAAGAGCAACCGAATCGCATGACTTGCTCTACCACTTGCTCATCTAGAAATTGTTCCAATCGGATGTTTAGATCTTGAATAGATATTGGGAAGTTATCTGCGATGTTATTTTTCACAAAAATTGATGTTGTTGTTTGACTGCAATGTCACATCATGAGATTATATATGTAATAACGAAAGCGTGGGTGCTTTCCAAATATGTTATCGTAGTAACGTATGAGATGAAGTGCATATTCAAGTAATTGCACTACTTTCATTCTTATTTGATTTGGCATTGGAGCTCTTGTGGGAAAAAGGGTGGGGAAAGCCATAGAGAATAGACCTTCTGTGTTGTATTCATTGATTGGTGATAAGCCAATTGTTGGCCACTCAATTGTAGTATCAGATTGGTGGTTGTAAGCATGTAAATAATGGTGGATTTCTTGGATTTCTGTATTTGTATTAGGAATGATGGGTACGAATGATGATTTTTGGTTTACGGATGGATTTGTAGAATCTTCGGTGAGCTCATGTGGTGGTTCAAGTGAAAGGTGGACAGTGGTTTCTATAGTATTGGAATGGCAAAGGGAGGAGGAGACAACGGTGGGGATTGATGGTGAGGATGCCAATGCGTTGTTATCAATACGAACATTCTTATAGTATGGGTCATTTTCCAATTTGTATTCTAATGCAGCGAGAACACGATGTCTACTGACAATGAAATCATAAGCCTTATGGTCATTACTATGACAAGTGACAATTAGGATGTCCAAGTTTTCAACACGTTGTGACAACATATTTGCGATTTTTGTAATGTTTTGAGGAAAAAAAATTGTGTGGCCACTGTATTTATATTGGCCACCACGTGCACGTGTTACCAGCAGTATAGGGTTAACCCTAGCAATGAGCATTTCTTCTATTTGTGAAAGAGATGTAAGGATAGCTAGTTGAGGACCAGGTTCCATGTTGTTTAATAATGAGAAGCGATGACCCTTTGTTTCAGAGACACATCTAGAGCAGCAATACATTTGGATGGAATTACGGATATGTATTCCAAGATATGATTCAAGACAAATGGAGCATGTGAATTTAGGTGGAAGTTTATCAATCTTTGCAAGGAAATCTCAATGTTCTTGATTAGTATAAACGTTGTTGAAAGCATGTGCGAAGGAGGGGTTAGGGCAATGAGCTATGGATGTATTTGTTTGAGAGGTCTGCTGAGAAGATGAAGAGTTTGATAATTGCAAAGGAGGATTTTTTTCGAGGTGGGTCGAATGTTGGCTTTCCTTCTGTTTTTTGTGTTTTTGACATTCTCTGATGCCTTTTTTGCTTGATAAAGCTCACGGCGACGTGCATTTATTCATTCTTTATTTGTTGCACAGTATCTTTGAGCACGTTCATCATTACAAGAAGAAGACATTCACAAAATTTATGGTACCTATAAGCAAGAGAGGGGAAAACAAGAATGTTATTTGGAGAAAACAACCATGCTATTGTATGAAAGCAAAAGAAGGGAAAAAAAATCAAGTTTTGAATAGTTTTATGTGAATTTTTTATTTGAATAATGTATTTGAAAGAACATATTAGTATTTTTCCTTTATACATGTAAATAGTTTCATGTGTAATGCAACATGTTGCCTCATTTTTTAAAAGAAAAAAGATGATAAGAATGTGAATTTGTCTACTGACATAATGCTAGATACAATGGAGGACGAATACTTATTTCAATGGTATATAAAAAATTTCGTGAGAAGGCATGCAACTGTACATCATGTAAAATTGTATTTATAAAATTCGACAATAGTAATTGTCAAAAAGTGAGGAATACATTTTGCGATATCTATCTACGATATCGAGATGTTCTAAATTTATTGAAGGATGTTGTTACATTCTGTCATGAAATGCAACTTTTCTTCTTTTATGATAACACATTTCAACTGTGGTACTCCTTTAAAAGTTTTTGTCTTCACAGATAGTGTAACGATATGATCTGTCCATAGAGCTTTGGAGACAATTTCCTTGATCAGATCTAGATCTGAAGATAATAAGTAGAAGTCTTTGGCATTATTTCCATGAATTGTAGATCCCATGTCTTCGAAAGAAACAGTTGAAGCTAATTCACCAGTGTGATCTTGCATGTCGATTTTCAATAAGTATCTATAATCACAGTCACTTACTTCAGCGTTACATTTTGGGCAGAACCACATCCCTGTATTTTGTGGAATAAGTTTTTTCATGCATTTTTTCCATCAATGATGGACATGAAAGAAATGTAGTAAAAACTGTCCATCCTAATTTTTGTTATTGTGCCCTTTAATTGGAAGAATGTTGGTTTCTCTAAGGAATCCATACTGTAAATATCAGCAATTGTTATTTTTTTTTTGTTGGCCAAAAGGAGATCTTGTTGTCAAAGATGTAGAAGTAGTAGCCAAACCTTGTTTTTTAAACCATGACTTTAGCGTGTGGGCCTCTTCAATGTTAGGATCTACAAGAATAATGGATCTCATTGTAGTGCCAACATTTTTTTCCATTAAATTCTCCAACACGGGCAGATTTGATTGCAATGATGGGGTTATTTCCTACAACACATAGGGAGGAGATTTCTTGTGATATGGCATCAAAATTATCTCCCCAAAAGATTGCATCTATGTTATACCCTGACATGTCTTGAAGTTGTATTGTTTATTTATTAACTTCAGAGCTGTCTTTTCTACGTATAGTGCACACACTAAAAATGTCTGTGACAATACCAAGAATATCAACAATGGAGTTGACATTTGTTGTTCTGATATCATTGATTGATTTTATATTGAATTGCACTATTGGATTATGTTTTTTTTCACTGGAAACATGTTCTATGGTAGATGTTACATTCAAAAAAATTTGTCAGTCATTGTTCAAGTGGTTGTATTGCTTATTAGCCATTTTTACATTCCCTTTAGAGACAATGTAGACATTTCCGTTTTGGATTTTGTCGAAAAAATAATCTGCAACATTGTTGAAACATGTAATATGTATTTCTCCACCCTCTGTGTCGAACAGGTCAAGACCAAACACTTTACCGAGTCCGTATTGATTCTGAAATTGTTGAAGAGCTATTTTCCTTTGGACGTATCCTTTTATGCACCAATTTGAGTGGTAAGGGTTTAACGATTTTATGGGAATTTGAATTGGCAGAATGAATGGAGTTGGAGTAGTTGGAAGAGGGCAGTGTCTTTTTGATAAAGGATCTAGGTTCGATGAGGATGGAGTGTTTTCATCATATGTGATCAGGATACTAATAGTTTTTGGATTGCCAATTAAGGGTGCAAATGAAGTATAAATTTCCGATTCTATTAGCTTTATAGACCTACACGACAAATGCGAGTCATAGGAATAATTGTTTGAAGCGGATGTGTTATAGATAAAAATGTTAAATTTGCAATAAGAAATTTATAACAAACTTACGTTCATGGACCGATCGCTGAAGTAGTCCAACTTTTAACATTTATAATAGAACCCTTTTGTAGCAAGCTTGTTGCTACGAGATCATTGAAATCTTTTGGAAGCATGATGTGTTTCTTATGTGTTCCATCTGAAATTGTAGTACGATATCGTGGAGTTCAATTTTGGATTGATTGTATTAGTTCAAGTTCAACAATTTGTAAGTATGTTTGAATATGAGTTGATCCATATAACATTGAGAAAATTGCATTCTCAGAAGGTTTTTTTTCATTTTCTGGAAGTAGAGATGAAAAAATGAGTATTGTACAAAACAAAAGACAAAAATGTTGTTTTCTTCACGTAAGATGTTTAACATTCATTACATTCCTATAACATTACGTGAAAATATATGAGCTAAAGGGTAAGAAGCATGTTCAATTTATTTCTAAATGAGTGGTTATCTAAGCTTGTAAACATAATGAAGAAGATATTTATTACAACAACTTCTATATGATCATTCTTTTTGAAACATAGTTAAAACTGTAAATTAACAATTTTAGAAACCTACACATGTTAGAAACAATCAAATAGGCCATGATGATTGAGTTTCCCATTACATAAAGCCTTTATTGATTGAGTCCGCTGAATGAGCGAAGTTCACGTTGGCTTTGGTTGAGTTGATGTAAAATTGTGTAGTGGATTTGATATCAATTAAGGTCTAGTTGTAGAATTACAAAACTGAGTTGAAGTTGGCTTAGCTAGACATAAAAGTTAAACCAGTTGACGATAAGGTTTGTCATAACTATAAACAAAGATTTATTCAAGCTTAGCAACAATTACTATCATCGTCAGCTAATGTTTAAATACCAAATTTCATAATGTGGTTAATGCCAAATAATGTATACATTTTTTAGGGCATTTGGTAGTAGCCACACCAGAGCTACGTTGTGGGTTTTGTATTGGGCAAATTCGTATTGTGGAATTTGTGTGTTGCATGAGTATTGTTGTTTCCAGAGGAAACAATGCTATACATAATGGTGGAGAGAAGTTGTGCAATTGCATAGAATGTAATGATAGATGGCTAAGCTTAACATAGGTCTAATGACAAAGCCGAAACTATTTAATGCAATGCCTATGCTAGATGAATTTACATGGAATTCTGTAATTTCAGGATCGGTAATTTGATGATATGCACAAAATGGGTAATGCCATGAGGCCCTAAATGTTTTTAGTCAAATGAGGAGATTGTTTATAAGCCAAACAACTTCAGCTTTGGCACCATTGTGAAGGCCTATGTTGGGTAATGCCATGAGGCCCTAAATGTTTTTGGTCAAATGAGGAGAGTGTTTTTAAGCCAAAAGACTTCACCTTTGGCACCATTCTGGAACATCTAAAAGCTATGAACAACTATGTTGTACAGGCCTGGAATTAGGTGTTTTTAATCCTGAGGATCAGTTGGCATTTGTTTATTTGAATGGTTTTTCTTTATGTTCTCTACATCATCCAACAATGCCCAATTTGCAGTATCGATGAGATAGGGAAAAAATGAAGAAATTTGAGTATAGCTTTATGGAGAGTGTAAGTCATTGTATAGTGGAAATCTTCCAAGCAGAGAAGTTATTCATAATTCAAAAGTTTGCAAACTTGCTTTCTATTGAAAAAGTTTCAATTCCTTGAATTTTTACAGCTACATTAATGGAGAGTTTAAGGCTTTGTATAGTGGCAATCTTCAAGTAGAGAAATTACTCATAATTGAAAAGTTTGCAAACTTGGTTGCTATTGAAAAAGTTTCAATTCCTTGTATTTTTACAATAGATTCAAATTTGCAGGCAGGATATCAACAGTCAAAGAATCAATTTCCAACTTGATGGCAAAGGATTTTCTATCATTTCCATATTCCTTGTCCAGAAATGTCCCTAAAAGTTGAATCACCCAGAAACAAAAAGCCTACATTCATCATTTCAGATTACTTTATAAATAAATAAATAAATTTTTTATATGATGCTCAAATCCCTTTGTTTATGAATGATGTTGTTTCAGACTACATAATTAGACAGATAATAGTGGGATGTACCAAGTATTATTATAGATTAGTATTTCCAGTTTTTCAATAGCTTGTTAATTGAAATCTGAAAGTCCTACATGGCCCCTGAATAGTCCTGAATTTTCAAGGCAAATAAGCATTGGAACCACTTGCAATAATTGTTTTTAAAGTGCCTCCAGAATCACGCCATGAGCTCTAGAAATTTTCACACAGATTCCTAAAATATTGCCACAATCACAACTTACCAACCTTAACATCCAAATTCTGATGCCATTAGTAACTTACTAAATATGGTATATCATAAATGTGAGGTGATAATACCATTGTTTGATGCACAACCAATGCACAATACAGTAATGGTCTTTAATGTAATATAATAATTATAAGCAAGAAATCAACTAATAGAATATAGTACATTGTCAAAGGTAAAGGGAAAGATCGCATGCAATATCAAGAGATTGTTGTCTGCAAGCATTTCCTCACCAAACCAGGTGATTCCCTAGCCAATTTAATTCCAAAAGGATGCTAAGTATTGGCTCTGGCCACCCTAGTTTTGTAATAAATTTTTTAGATCAGTAATAAGTATTAAGAAAATCGTTTAATTACCAAAATGAAACAAGTTCGTATCACTATTGATATGAAGGAAAATTGCAGAGCAAGGCAACATTGCAGAGAAAAATGTAGATCTAAATAAGAAAGAAATCATGTTTAAAATGTTAGAAGGTGGTGATGTGAAAGGAAAAGGAATGCATACTAGGCTTCACAGAACCCTCATGTCTAGCCTTGGTTCAAAGGCCACAACACCTCCTTTCCATAAAGTGCGACAATGGAAATTGCAATTTGAATTCCATATAATAAATTTGTCACAAGATTAAAGCTAAAGATAAGACAGAAGAATACTAATATGGAATGGAATTTCAACAAAGGGTTGTACAACTTGAGGAATCCCATCATCTGTGTATCCCACTGATATGAGAAAGACAAAGAAGCCATCCTACAAATAGAGACAAAACAGATTACATACATTGCAAACACAACACTGATAGAGAGAGAAGAATGGAGCAAAAAGGATCGAGCCATTGGGAAGGTTTTGCAACCATTTAAGAAGGTTTTCTTATGTTATCAAAATATTTATCATGGGTTGTAAGATGGGGCCATCCAAGGTATCAAAATCTTAAAGGCTATCAACCTAATCTGACTATTCAAGACTAGGTCTTAGCAGGTCAACACATGTGTGCATTTTGGAGGAAAATAATGAGAATTTTGTCAGAGTTTTCTTGTTTTTTTTGTTGGTTTTAATCGTTGATCACAATGAGGATGAGCTAGAAGGAGGTCCGGAGAAGGAGGTCAAGTGCCAAACAGCAAAAGGAAGCACAATGTGAAGCATATAGTTAGTCAATATATGCTTTTTCATTTATTCCGAGGAGAACAATTTCTTTGTCTATACAAAAACACAGAAAATTAGAGACAACAGTGATATTTCTGAAACAAATCCGATTTATCATGGTTTGAACAAGGTGTTCCACACCTTTTAAAATATTGCTACAATCACAACTTGCCAACCTTAACATCCAAATTCTGATGCCATTAGTAACTTACTGGATATGGTATATCATAAATGTGAGGTGATAATAACATTGTTTGATGCACAACAAATGCACAATACAATAATGGTATTTAACATAATATAATAATTATAAGCAAGAAATCAACTAACAGAATATAGTACATTGTCAAAGGTAAAGGGAAATATCGCATGCAATATCAATAGATTGTTGTCTGCAAGAATTTCCTTCACCAAACCACATGATTCCCTAGCCAATTTAGTTCCAAAAGAAGTCTAAGTCAGTGTTCATAATGTCAATGTCTTCATATAAGTTTAAATAAGGCAAATATAATGGTGGAGTTAACTTGAGATCAATCCTACCTTGTCTTTTCCTTGGTGTAAATCCTTACTCAAATTTTTCCTCGAAAATTTAGAGCATGGATCCAAGGATTTCATAACATCTGGATCTGTCCTTAATAGAATATTAACCCATATCTATAACAAATGAATGAACTTAATATTGAACTCAAAATATAAGAAATGAAACCACAACTCACTCCTTCCATACGCTAGAGTCCTAAACCAATCCCACTTTCTTCATTGTAGATCTGGTTATACTTCCAGTGAAACTCAAATGAAGGCACTCTAGTTTGTGGCTCAGGGAATCCTCAATTATTACTTGCTGGTCTCCTACGTCCTAGATTTCCTATTTCGGAGTCTCCATGGGAAATCTAAGATGCAATAAATCTTCCGCTTGTGCATTTTGTTGGCAACATTCCTCAATTCAGTATGATCCTTATAGAAATGTAGTTTTTGTCAATGAGAGCAGCATAAGAAGGATTGCATACTATAAGGACCATTGGATAACAGGTGGCATAGTTGACCCTGTTTAAAGGGAGGTCGATGGATTTTCAAGAATATTTACAACACATTCAAATTTGCAGGCAGGATATCAACAGTCAAAGAATCAATTTCCAATTTGAAGGCAGAGGATTTTCTATCATTTCTGTGTTCCTTGTCGCAACTTAAAATTTATTTTATTTTTAGTTTACTGTTAGGATTTTATTCCTAAAATCTTGTAATAGCTTGAGGATTACGTTTTTCCTATATATTCTTTCAATTGTCATGGATTCAAAACACAACAGAAAAATGTTGGTAATAGAGATGGCTTTAGTGGTGTCTATTCAGTGGTGTCTATGACCAAGTGTTTTTCTTTATGTTCTCTAGATCATCCAACAATGCCCAGTTTGCAGTATCGATGAGATAGGGAAGAAATGAATAAAGTTAATTGCATGGATGGAATCCTTATTCTAAGAATAACGAGGGAGATTGTTATTCCTTACCAAAATTGGAAAAGAGGGCAAGGCCTCTCAGAAGGGATCAAACGTTAGGTCACAAGGTTAGAACCAGGTCCATCTACACTACCAAATTTAGTGGTAACCAAAAGATCTTTGACAGTTTCATTGTATATTTTTACCCTTAATGCCTGAGAATAAGGAAGACATCAAGAAATTTAGCACGCAATGACAGTTTCATTCAGCACAACTCCAATCTAAATAAATCCAAAAAGCCACTTCGATACAAATAAATCTTCTAAAACCACTACCATCTCTAGCCCACTTACAGGTAAAGAAATCAAAGTCAACATTATCAATGTCTTTGAGGTCGGTTATGGTGTTGTATGTTTTCCTAAAACCATAGAATATGAGAAAAATAGAATGAAGGAAAGCTAACTTACATTTTTATATGATGCTCGGATTCCTTTGTTTATGAATGATGTTGTTTCAGACTACATAATTAGACAGATAATAGTGGGTTGTACCAAGTATTCTTATAGATTAATATTTCCAATTTTTCAATAACTTGTTAATTGAAATCTGAAACTCCAACATGGCCCCCAAATAGTCCTGAATTTTCAAGGAAAATAAGCATTGGAATCACTTGCAATAACTGTTTTTAAAGTGCCTCCAGAATCATGCCATGACCCCTTGAAATTTTCACACAAAATCCTAAAATATTGCCACAATCACAACTTAGCAACCTTAACATCAAAATCATGATGCCATTAGTAACTTACTGAATATGGTATATCATAAATGTGAGGTGATAATAACATTGTGTGATGCACAACAAATGCACAATACAGTAATGGTCTTTAACATAATATAATAATTATAAGCAAGAAATCAACTAACGGAATATAGTATATTGTCAAAGGTAAAGGGAAAGATCACATGCAATATCAAGAGATTGTTGTCCGCAAGCATTTCCTTCACCAAACCACATGATTCCCTACCCAATTTAATTCCAAAAGAAGGCTAAGTCAGTGTTCATAATTTCAATGTCTTCATATAATTTTAAATAAGGCAGAGATAATGGTGGAGTTAACTTGAGATCAATCCTACCCTATCTTTTCCTTGGTGTAAATCCTTTTTCAAATTCTTCCTTGAAAATTTAGAGCATGGATCCAAGCATTTCATAACATATTGATCTATCCTAACAGAATATTAACCCATATCTATAACAAATGAAAGAACTTAATATTAAACTCCAAATATAAGAAATGGAACCACAACTCACTTCTTCCATATGCTGGAGTCCTAAACCAATCCCACTTTCTTCATTGTATATCTGGTTATACTTCCAACAAAACTCAAATAAAGGAATTCTAATTTGTGGCTCAAGGAATACTCAATTATTACTTACTAGTCTCCTACGTCCTGCATTGCTTATTTTGGAGCCTCCATGGGAAATCTAAGATGCAATAATGCTTCTGCTTGTGCATTTTGTTGGCAATCTTCCTCAATTCAGTATGATCCTTATACAAATGATCTAGTTTTTGTCAATGAGAGTATCATAAGAAGGATTGCATACTATAAGGACCATTGGATAACATGTGGCATAGTTGAGTTTACTATTAGGATTTTATTCCTAAAATCTTGTTGCCAAATGTTTAGGAAAAGAGTAATTAATTGAAAGAAACTTGTTCATAATTTGGATTTTGCGTCTATATTATTCAACCAACATCTAAAAGGATTTCCTGATTTCCTTTATTAGACCAATATACTTCGAGGATTAAGACAAATATTCCTAGGCACCCACTAATTGCATGTATGGAATCCTTATTCTAAGAATAACGAGGGAGATTGTTATTCCTTACCAAAATTGGAAAAGTGGGCAAGGCCTCTCAGAAGGGATCAAATGTTAGGTTGCAAGGTTAGAACCAGGTCCTTCTACACTACCAAATTTAGTGGTAACCAAAAGATCTCTGATAGTTTCATTGTATATTATTAGCTTAATGCCTGAGAATAAGGAAGACATCAAGAAATTTACCACAAAATGACAATTTCATCACGAGTAATTAATTTATCCGACGAATTTTACCACTATTTATATTTTTACATGAGGAATTAACCCATGGATAAAGTAGAGTATATTTTTCAAATAAGTTATATGAAACAAAAGGTTTTGTAAACCATACTACAACAGATGACAATTATTTCTCTTTCAAAATTGGATAAAAGGACCATTGCATAACAGGTGGAATAGTTGACCCTGTTTAAAGGGAGGTCGATATTTTTAGGAATATTTACAACAGATTCAAATTTGTAGGTAGGATATAAAAAGTCAAGGAATCAATTTCCAATTTGATGGCAGAGGATTTCTATCATGGTCCATGGATGAAATAGAAATTAAACAAAAACTCAAAAAGGAGATTAAGGTTGTTCCAGAAATGTCCCTGAAAGTTGAATCGCCCAGAAACAAAGCCTACATTCATCCAATGAGTGCATCATCATTTGACTGAATGAGAAATTGAACAAAGCTTTAACTAAATCAGTCTTGTTACTTATCCTTGCTACTAAACGACAAGTTTTGTCATTGGTTTGAATGGTATATAGTCATGGATTCAAAACAGAGCAGCAAAATGTTGATAATAGAGATGGCTTCAGTTCCTTGTATTTTTACAAGAGATTCAAATTTGCAAGTAGGATATCAACAATCAAAGAATCAATTTCCAATTTGATGGTAGAGGATTTTCTATCATTTTCGTATTCCTTGTCCAGAAATGTCCACGAAAGTTGAATCGCCCAGAAACAAAGCCTACATTCACCATTTCCGATTATTCTATAAATAAACTGACATTTTTATATGATGCTCAAATCCCTTTGTTTATGAATGATGTTGTTTCAAACTACATAATTAGACAGATAACAGTGGGTTGTACCAAGTATTCTTATAGATTAGTATTTCCAATTTTTCAATAACTTGTTAATTGAAATCTGAAACTCCAACATGGCCCCTGAATAGTCTTGAATTTTCAAGGAAAATAAGCATTGGAATCACTTGCAATAATTGTTTTTAAAGTGCCTCCAGAATCATGCCATGAGCTCGAGAAATTTTCACACAGAATCCTAAAATATTGCCACAATCACAACTTACCAACCTTAACATCCAAATTCTGATGCCATTAGCAACTTACTGAATATGGTATATCATAAATGTGAGGTGATAATAACATTGTTTGATGCACAACTAATGCATAGTATAGTAATGGTCTTTATCATAATATAATAATTATAAGCAAGAAATCAACTAACAGAATATAGTACAATGTAATGCTTACAAAGTTGGAAAAGTGGTTGGAAATGTACTTCGAGGATTAAGACAGATATTCCAAGGCACCCACTAATTGCATGGATGGAATCCTTATTCTAAGAATAATGAGGGAGATTGTCATTCCTTGGCCAAATTGCAAAAATGATGGTGTAGTTTTGCACCCTTCCATGAAGGGATCTGCATTTCTTATTCTTTTTAATCAATGTTCTGAAAGGGTGGCCTCAAAAACCTAGTTAGGGAAAGATGTAGCTAGGGCACTCGTTGCAAAAGAAGAACTACACAAGAAAGAAACTTGTTGATGATTTGGATTTTGGGTCTAGATTATTTCATCAACATCTAAAAGGATTTCCTGATTTCCTTTAGGAGGCCCTGGCCCAAAAACCACTTTGACATAAATGATTGCAAAGTTGGAAAAGTGGTTGGAAATGTACTTCGAGGAAGACAGATATTCCCAGGCACCCACTAATTGCATGGATGAAATCCTTATTCTAAGAATAACGAGGGAGATTGTTATTCCTTACCCAAATCAACTAATAGTATATAGTACATTGTCAAAGGGAAAGGGAAAGATGGCATGCAATATCAAGAGATTGTTGTCTGCAGGCATTTCCTTCACCAAACCACATGATTTCCTAGACAATTTAATTCCAAAAGAAGGCTAAGTCAATGTTCATAATGTCAATGTCTTCATATAAGTTTAAATAAGGCAGAGATAACGATGGAGTTAACTTGAGATCAATCCTACGCTGTCTTTTCCTTGGTGTAAATCCTTATTCAAATTCTTCCTCAAAAATTTAGAGCCTGGATCCAAGCATTTCATAACATCTAGATTTGTCCTTAACAGAATATTAACCCATACCTATAACAAATGAAAGAACTTAATATTGAACTCCAAATATAAGCAATGGAACCACAATTCACTCCTTCCATATGCTGGAGTCCTAAACCAATCCCACTTTCTTCATTGTAGATCTGGTTATACTTCCATTGAAACTCAAATGAAGGCATTCTAATTTGTGGCTCGAGGAATCCTCAATTATTACTTACTGGTCTCCTACATCTTGCATTGCTTATTTTGGAGTCTCCATGGGAAATCTATGATGCAATAAAGCTTTCGTTTGTGCATTTTGTTGGAAAGGTTCCTCAATTCAGTATGATCCCTATACAAATGATCTAGTTTTTGTCAATGAGTGCAACATAAGAAGGATTGCATAGTAGAAGGACCATTGGATAACAAGTGGCATAGATGAGTTTACTGTTAGAATTTTATTCCTAAAATCGTGTTGTCAGATGTATAGGAAAAGAGTAATTTAATCAGTGTCCTGAAAGGGTGGCCTCAAAAACCTTGTTAGGGAAAGATGTAGCTAGGGCACTCGTTGCAAAACAAGAACTACGCAAGAAAGAAATTTGTTCATAATTTGGATTTTGGGTCTAGATTATTCCATCAACATCTAAAAGGATTTCTTGATTTCCTTTAGGAGACCAAGGCCCAGACGCCACTTTGACATAAATGCATGCAAAGTTGGAAAATTTGTGGGAAATGTACTTCAAGGATTAAGACAGATATTCCTCTGCACCCACTAATTACATGGATGAAATCCTTATTCTAAGAATAATGAGGGATATTGTTATTCCTTACCCAAATAAACTAACAAAATATAGTACATTGTCAAAGGTAAAGGGAAAGATGGCATGCAATATCAAGAGATTATTGTCTACAAGCATTTCCTTCACCAAACCACATGATTCCCTAGCCAATTTAATTTTGAAAGAAGGCTAAGTCAGTGTCCATAATGTCAATGTCTTCATATAAGTTTAAATAAGGCAAAGATAATGGTGGAGTTAACTTGATATCAATCCTACCCAGTCTTTCCCTTGGTGTAAATACTTATTCAAATTCTCCCTCGAAAATTTAAAGCGTGGAGTAAGCATTTCATAACATCTGGCTTTGTCCTTAACAGAATATTAACCCATATCTATAACAAATGAAATAACTTAATATTGAACTCCAACTATAAGCAATGGAACCACAACTCACTCCTTCCATATGCTGGAGTCCTAAGCCAATCCCACTTTCTTCATTTTAGATTTGGTTATATTTCCAGTGAAACTAAAATGAAGGCATTCTAATTTGTGGCTCAAGGAATCCTCAATTATTACTTACTGGTGTCCTACGTCCTGCATTGCTTATTTTGGAGTCTCCATGGGAAATCTAAGATGCAATAAAGCTGCCGCTTGTGAATTTTGGTTGCAAGCTTCCTCAATTCAGTATGATCCTTATACAAATGATCTAGTTTTTGTCAATGAGAGCAGCATAAGAAGGATTGCATACTATAAGGACCATTGGATAACAAGTGGCATAGTTGAGTTTACTGTTAGGATTTCATTCCTAAAATATTGTTGCCAAATGTCTAGGAAAAGAGTAATTAATTGGAAGAAACTTCTTCATAATTTGGATTTTGGGTCTAGTTTATTCCATCAACATCTAAATGGATTTCCTGATTTCCTTTAGGAGACCAAGGGCCAAAAACCACTTTCACATAAATGCTTGCAAAGTTAGAAAAGTGGTTGGAAATTTACTTCGAGGATTAAGACAAATATTCCTAGGCACCCACTAATTGCATGGATGGAATCCTTACTCTAAGAATAACAAGGTAGATTGTTATTCCTTACCCAAATTGGAAAAGAGGGCAAGGCATCTCAGAAGGGATCAAATGTTAGGTTGCAAGGTTAGAACCAAGTCCATATACACTATCAAATTTAGTGGTAACCAAAACATCTTTGATAGTTTCATTGTATATTTTGAGCATTAATGCCTGAGAATAAGGAAGACATCAAAAAATTTAGCACGAAATGACAGTTGCTTTCACCACGACTCCATTCTAAATAAATCAAAACCAACACTTCGATACAATAAAATCCAAGGTATCCAAGGTATTAAAATATTAGAGGCTATCAATCTAATTTAACTATTCAAGGCTAGGTCTTAGCAGGTCAAGACGTGTGCATTTTGGAGGAAGATAATGAGAATTTTGTCAGAGTTTTCTTGTTTTTTTTTGTTGGTTTTAATGGTTGATCACAATGAGGATGAGTTGTAAATGTCGTTCACATGACCTTGTGGTAATCAAATCCAATCCCAAAGCAAACCAAACTAGAAAATACAAATATGAATGTAATTGCAAATGTAAATACAAATGCAAATGCAAAGGATTCTCTGTCTGAGACTCCTTAGACTATCAAGAGGCATTTCTAGTGAACATGAGAAGGACGTCCAGAGAAGGATGTCAAGAGCCAAACATCACAAAGAAGCACAATGTGAAGCATATAGTTAGTTAATATATGCTTTTTCATTTATTCTTAGGAGAACAATTTGTCTATGTATACAAAAACAGAGAAAATTTGGAAAAGAGGGCAAGACCTCTCAGAAGGGATCAAATGTTAGGTTGCAAGGTTAGAACCAGGTCCATCTACACTACCAAATTTAGTGGTAACCAAAAGATCTCTGATAGTTTCATGACAAATATTTCTCTTTCAAAATTGGATAAAAGGACCATTGCATAACAGGTGGCATAGTTGACCCTGTTTAAAGGGAGGTGGATAGGTTTTTAGGAATATTTACAACAGATTCAAATTTGCAGGCAGGATATCAATAGTCAAGGAATCAATTTCCAATTTGATGGCAGAGGATTTATATCATGGTCCATGGATGAAATAGAAATTAAACAAAAACTCAGAAAGGAGATTAAGGTTGTTACCGAAGATGAAGTAGTCCAAAAATGTCCATAAATGTCCTTGAAATTTGAATCACCTAGAATCAAAGCCTACATTCATCCAATCAGTGCATCAGCATTTCACTGACTGAGAAATTGAACAAAGCTTTAACTAAATCAATCTTGTTACTTATCCTTGCTGCTAAACGACATGTTCTGTCATTGGTTTGAATGGTATATAGTCATGGATTCAAAACAGAGCAGCAAAATGTTGATAATAGAGATGGCTTTAGTTCCTTGTATTTTTACAACAGATTCAAATTTGTAGGCAGGATATCAACAGTCAAAGAATCAATTTCCAATTTGATGGCAGAGGATTTTCTATCATTTCCGTATTCCTTGTCCAGACGTGTCCCTGAAAGTTGAATCGCCCAGAAACAAAGCCTACATTCATCATTTCCAATTATTCTATAAATAAACTGACATTTTTATATGATGCTCAAATCCCTTTGTTTATGAATGATGTTGTTTCAGATTACATAATTAGACAGATTACAGTGGGTTGTACCAAGTATTCGTATAGATTAGTGTTTCCAGCTTTTCAATAACTTGTTAATTGAAATATGAAACTCCAACATGGCCCCCGAATAGTCCTAAATTTTCAAGGAAAATAAGCATTGGAATCACTTGCAATAATTTTTTTTAAAGTGCCTCCAGAATCACGCCATGAGCTCCAGAAATTTTCACACATAATCCTAAATATTTCCACAATCACAACTTACCAACCTTAACTTCAAATTCTGATGCCATTAGTAACATACTGAATATGGTATATCATAAATGTGAGGTGATAATAACATTGTTTGATGCACAACCAATGCACAATACAATAATGGTCTTTACCATAATATAATAATTATAAGCAAGACATCAACTAATAGAATATAGTACAATGTAATGCTTACAAAGTTGGAAAAGTGGTTGGAAATGTACTTCGAGGATTAAGACAGATATTCCAAGGCACCCACTAATTGCATCGACGGAATCATTATTCTAAGAATAACAAGGGAGATTGTTATTCCTTGCCCAAATTGGAAAAAGGATGGTGTAGTTTTGCACCCTTCCATGAAGGGATCTGCATTTCTTATTCTTTTTAATCAGTGTCCTGAAAGGGTGGCCTCAAAAACCTAGTTAGGGAAAGATGTAGCTAGGGCACTCGTTGCAAAACAAGAACTACGCAAGAAAGAAACTTGTTAATGATTTGGATTTTGGGTCTAGATTATTCCATCAACATCTAAAAGGATTTCCTGATTTTCTTTAGGAGACTAAGGCCCAAAAACCACTTTGACATAAATGCTTGCAAAGTTGGAAAAGTGGTTGGAAATGTACTTCGAGGATTAAGATAGATATTCCCAAGCACCCACTAATTGCATGGATGAAATACTTATTATAAGAATAACAAGGGAGATTGTTATTCCTTACCCAAATCAACTAACAGGATATAGTACATTGTCAAAGGTAAAGGGAAATATGGCATGCAATATCAAGAGATTGTTGTCTGCAAGCATTTCCTTCACCAAACCACATGATTCCCTAGCCAATTTCATTCCAAAAGAAGGCTAAGTCAGTGTTCATAACTTCAATGTCTTCATCTAAGTTTAAATAAGGCAGAGATAATGGTGGAGTTAACTTGAGATCAATCCTACCCTGTCTTTTAGTTGGTGTAAATCCTTATTCAAATTCTTCCTCAAAAATTTAGAGCATGGATCCAAGCATTTCATAACATTTGGATCCATCCTTAATAGAATATTAACCCATATCTATAACAAATGAAAGAACTTAATATTGAACTCCAAATATAAGCAATGGAACCACAACTCACTCCTTCCATATGCTAGAGTCCTAAACCAATCCCACTTTCTTCATTGTAGATGTGGCTATACTTCTGGTGAAACTCAAATGAAGGCATTCTAATTTGTTGCTCAAGGAATCCTCAATTATTACTTACTGGTCTCCTACACCTTGTATTGCTTATTTTGGAGTCTCCATGGGAAACCTAAGATGCAATAAATCTTTTGCTTGTGCATTTTGTTGGCAAGCTTCCTCAATTCAGTATGATCCTTATACAAATGATCTAGTTTTTGTCAATGAGAGCAGCATAAGAAGGATTGCATACTATAAGGACCATTGGATAACAAGTGGAATAGTTGAATTTACTGTTAGGATTTTATTCCTAAAATCTTGTTGCCAAATGTCTAGGAAAAGAGTAATTTAATCAGTGTCCTGAAAGGATGGCCTCAAAAACCTAGTTAGTGAAAGATGTAGCTAGGGCACTCGTTGCAAAACAAGAACTATGTAAGAAAGAGACTTGTTCATAATTTGGATTTTGGGTCTATATTATTCCATTAACATCTAAAAGGATTTCTTGATTTCTTTTAGTAGACGAAGGCCCAGAAACCACTTTCACATAAATGCTTGTGAAGTTGGAAAAGTGGTTGGAAATGTACTTCGAGGATCAAGACAGATATTGCCAGGCACCCACTAATTGGATGGATGAAATCCTTATTCTAATAATAACAAGGGAGATTGTTATTCCTTACTCAAACCAAGTAACATAATATGATACATTGTTAAAGGTAAAGGGAAATATCACATGCAATATCAAGAGATTGTTGTCTGCAAGCATTTCCTTCACCAAACCACATGATTCCCTAGCCAATTTAATTCCAAAAGAAGGCTAGGTTAGTGTTCATAATGTCAATGTCTTCGTATAAGTTTAAATAAGGTAGAGATAATGGTGGAGTTAACTTGAGATCAATCCTACCCTGTCTTTTCGTTGGTGTAAATCCTTATTCAAATTCTTCCTCGAACATTTAGAGCATGGATCCAAGCATTTCATAACATTTGGATCTATCCTTAACAGAATATTAACCCATATCTATAACAAATGAAGGAACTTAATATTGAACTCCAAATATAAGCAATGGAACCACAACTCACTCCTTCCATATGCTGGAGTCCTAAACCAATCTCGTTTTCTTCATTGTAGATCTGATTATACTTCTAGTGAAATGCAAATGAAGGCATTCTAATTTGTGGCTCAAGGAATCCTCAATTATTACTTAATGGTCTCCTACGTCCTGCATTTCTTATTTTGGATTCTCCATGGGAAATCTAAGGTGCAATAAAGCTTCTGCTTGTGCATTTTGTTGGCAAGCTTCCTCAATTCAGTATGATCCTTATACAAATGATCTAGTTTTTGTCAATGAGAGCAGCATAAGAAGGATTGCATACTATAAGGACCATTGGATAACAGGTGGCATAGTTGAGTTTACTACAAGGATTTTATTCCTAAAATCTTGTTGCCAAATGTCTAGGAAAAGAGTAATTAATTGAAAGAAACTTGTTCATAATTTGGATTTTGGGTCTAGATTATTCCATCAAGATCTAAAAGGATTTCCTAATTCCCTTTAGGAGACCAAGGCCCAAAAACCACTTTCACATAACTTCTTGCAAAGTTGGAAAAGTGGGTGGAAATGTACTTCGAGGATTAAGGGAGATATTCCCAGGCACCCACTAATTGCATGGATGGAATCCTTATTCTAAGAATAATGAGGGAGATTGTTATTCCTTACCCAAATTGGAAAAGAGGGCAAGGCCTCTCAGAAGGGATCAAATATTAGGTTGCAAGGTTAGAACCAGGTCCATCTACACTACCATATTTAGTGGTAACCAAAAGATCTCTAATAGTTTCATTGTATATTTTGAGCATTAATGCCTAAGAATAAGGAAGACATCAAGAAATTTAACATGAAATGACAATTGCATTCACCACAACTCCATTCTAAATAAATCCAAATAAACACTTGGATACAAATAAAATCCAAGGTATCCAAGGTATTAAAATCTTAAAGGCTATCAATCTGATCTGAGTATTCAAGACTAGGTCTTAGCAGGTCAAGATGTGTGTATTTTGGAGGCAGATAATGAGAATTTTGTCAGAGTTTTCTTGTTTTTTTGTTGCTTTTAATGGTTGATCACAATGAGGATGAGTTGTACATGTCGTTTCACATGACCTTGTGGTAATCAAATCCAATCCCAAAGCAAAGCATGTTGAGAGAAAATACAAATACGAATGTAATTGCAAATGTAAATACAAATGCAAATGCAGAGGATTCTCTGTATGAGACTCCTTAGACTATCAAGACGCATTTGTGGCGAACATGAGAAGGAGGTCCGAAGAACAAGGTCAAGAGCCAAACAACACAAGGAAGCACAATAGAAGCATATAGTTAGTTAATATATGCTTTTGCGTTTATTCCTAGGAGAACAATTTGTCTGTCTATACAAAAATAGAGAAAAATTGGAAAAGAGGGCAAGGCCTCTCAGAAGGGATCAAATGTTAGGTTGCAAGGTTAGAACCAGGTTTAGTGGTAACCAAAAGATCTCTAATAGGTTCATTGTATATTTTGAACATTAATGCCTGAGAATAAGGAAGACATCAAGAAATTTAACACAAAATGATAGTTGCATTCACCACAACTCCATTGTAAATAAATCCAAACAAACACTTCGATACAAATAAATCTTCTAAAACCAATGTCATATGTATCCCACTTATAACTAAAGAAATCAAATTCAACATTATCAATGTCTTCAAGGTCAGTTATGGTGTTGTATGTTTTCCGAAAACCATAGAATATGAGAAAAATAGAATGAAGGAAAGCTAACTGACATTTTTATATGATGCTCAAATCCCTTTGTTTATGAATGATGTTATTTCAGACCACATAATTAGATAGATAACTGTGTGTTGTACCAAGTATTCTTATAGATTAGTATTTCCAGCAAGACAGAATATAGTACATTGTCAAAGGTAAAGGGAAAGATGGCATGCAATATCAAGAGATTGTTGTCCGCAAGCATTTCCTTCATCAAACCACATGATTCCCTAGCCAATTTAATTCCAAAAGAAGGCAAAGTGAGTGTTCATAATGTCAATGTCTTCATATAAGTTTAAATAAGGCAGAGATAATGGTGGAGTTAACTTGAGATCAATGAGTGAGTGAATCAGGTTCTCTTATGCTAGTAAATTGAACCGCCTTGGTGTGGTGTGCCCAGTGTGGGGGAACTTTGTGCACCATCCCATTCTCATCATCTAAGCACATTCAACCAACCATATGATGGTGTAGTTTTGCACCCTTCCATGAAGGGATCTGCATTTCTTATTCTTTTTAATCAGTGTCCTCAAAGGGTGGCCTCAAAAACCTAGTTAGGGAAAGATGTAGCTAGAGCACTCGTTGCAAAACAAGAACTACGCAAGAAAGAAACTTGTTCATATTTTTGGATTTTGGGTGTAGATTATTCCATCAACATCTAAGAGGATTTCCTGATTTCCTTTAGGAGACCAAGGCCCAACAACCACTTTCACATAAATGCTTGCAAAGTTGGAAAAGTGGTTGGAAATGTACTTCGATGATTAAGACAGATATTGCCAGGCACCCACTATTTGCATGGATGGAATCCTTATTCTAAGAATAACGAGGGAGATTGTTATTCCTTACCCAAATTGGAAAAGAGGGCAAGGCCTCTCAGAAGGGATCAAATGTTAGGTTGCAAGGTTAGAACTAGGTCCATCTACACTACCAAATTTATTGCCAACCAAAAGATCTCTAACAGTTTCATTGTATATCTTGAGCATTAATGCCTGAGAATAAGGAAGACATCAAGAAATTTAGCACGAAATGACAGTTGCATTCACCACAACTCCATTCTAGATAAATCCAAACAAACACTTGGATACAAATAAAATCCAAGTTATCCAAGGTATTAAAATATTAAAGGCTATCAATCTAATTTGACTATTCAAGACTAGGTCTTAGCAGGTCAAGACAGGTGTGCATTTCGAAGGCCGATAATGAGAATTTTGTCCGCGTTTTCTTGTTTTTTTTGTTGGTTTTAATGGTTGATCACAATTAGGATGAGTTGTACATGCCGTTTCACATGACCTTGTGGTAATCAAATCCAATCCCAAAGAAAAACAAGCTGAGGGAAAATACAAATACGAATGTAATTTCAAATGTAAATACAAATGCAAATGCAGAGGATTCTCCATCTGAGTCTCTTTAGACTATCAAGAGGCATTTGTGGCGAACATGAGAAGGAGGTCCAAAGAAGGAGGTCAAGAGCCAAACAACACAAGGAAGCACAATGTCCAAGGCCCAAAAACCACTTTCACATAAAGGCTTGTAATGTTGGAAAAGTGGTTGGAAATATACTTCGAGGATTAAGACTGATATTCCCAGGTACCCACTAATTGCATGGATGGAATCCTCATTCCAAGAATAACGAGGGAGATTGTTATTCCTTACCCAAATTGGAAAAGTGGGCAAGGCCTCTCAGAAGGGATCAAATGTTAGGTTGCAAGGTTAGAACAAGGTCCATCTACACTACCAAATTTAGTGGTAACTGAAAGATCTCTAATAGTTTCATTGTATATTTTGAGCATTAATGCCTGAGAATAAGGAAGACATCAAGTAATTTAGCATGAAATGACAGTTGCATTCACCACAATTCCATTCTAAATAAATCCAAACAAACACGTGGATACAAATAAAATCCAAGGTATCCAAGATATTAAAATCTTAAAGGCTATCAATCTGATCTGACTATTGAAGAATAGGTCTTAGCAGCTCAAGACATGTGTGCATTTTGGAGGCAGATAATGAGAATTTTGTCAGAGTTTTCTTATTTTTTTTGTTGGTTTTAATGGTTGATCACAATGAGGATGAGTTGTACATGCCGTTTCACATGACCTTGTGGTAACCAAAAGCAATACCAAAGCAAAGCAAATTGAGGGAAAATACAAATATGAATGTAATTGCAAATGTAAATACAAATGCAAATGCAGAGGTTTCTCCATCTGAGACTCCTTAGACTATCAAGAGGCATTTGTGGCGAACATGAGAAGGGGGTCCAGAGAAGGAGGTCAGGACCCAAACAGCACAAGGAAGCACAATGTGAAGCATATAGTTAGTTAATATATGTTTTTTTGTTTATTCCTAGGAGAACAATTTGTATGTCTATACAAAAACACAGAAAATTAGAGATAATAGTGATATTTTTTAAACAAATCTGATTTATCATGGTTTGAACCAGGTGTTCCAAATGTAGAGGATTCTCCGTCTGAGACTCCTTAAACTATCAAGAGGCATTTGTGGCGAACATGAGAAGGAGGTCTGGAGAAGGAGGTCAAGAGCCAAACATCACAAGGAAGCACAATGTGAAGCATATAGTTAGTTAATATATTCTTTTTCGATTATTCCTAGGAGAACAATTTCTCTGTCTATACAAAAACACAAAAAATTAGAGACAACAGTGATATTTCTAAAGAAAATCTGATTTATCATGGTTTGAACCAGGTGTTCCGCACCTTCTATCTATTGGAATTTGTAAAAGGTTTTGCCTCTAGGATAGGCCAAGTGGTAGACAGAATGGGCACCTTGCTCAAAACTAGGGGCAGAGTGGGAACCAAAAATAAAGTACAGGAGAATCCCCAATGTATCCCCCACAGACCCATTCCCCTGAAACTTAAAATAGAGAATTGGGACGTATTTGGAAAAGGAATGCATACCAGGCTTCATGGAGACAAAACATAGTACATACATTACAAACACCTCATGAAAGGTTACCTTAAAATTGCGTAGAGTATAATCAATCCTCCATACACCTGCAGGTTTTCACGAACAACAAACATAAAGTAAAATAGAAGAGAACAGTGCTCAAATATATATAAAACTTCATAACTACTGCCATAACATGCAGAGGGCGCCATATTCTAAGGACAAAATGATCTGCAGAAAAAACGGCCTACGCGGCCCTCATGCAGCGAAGGAAGAGTGGTCTCGTCCTCTGCGACCCTCATCTAAACCATTCTCCCTTCTCTGTAGGTCCCCCACCCTCCTTTGCAGCAACTCCGCTGCGCCCTCCTCAACACCCCCACCCTCCTCTGCATCAAACGTGGATATCCGCGCGTAGGACGGGTTCAGTGACATTGTTAGGGTAAAGTTTGGTAGGTAATAGAAACCAATTTATTAACTAATAATAACTGATATATTTAACTAATACCTTAACATTTTTTAATGGTTTTTAAAATTAGACAGCTGATTTCTATTCAATTGTCTAACATTAAATCTAACGGCTACAATTACGACACAAAGGCATTTGGGGGGGTTCATTTCAATTTCAAAGGGAAACACCTTATCCGTAATTACACAACTATTTACTTATGAATGTTATGGGGCATGAGTTTTGCATTAAAATTGGACAAAATGTTTACTAAAATTAAGTATTGTGAATATTGAAGTATTGCACATGACTTTCTTTAAAGTTGATAAGGCTTGTTCAATAGCTTTTGTCCATACAAAGGCATTATTTTTAGTAAGGATGTGGGGAAGTAATAATTTTGCTATTATTTTTTTTTACAAAATTCTTGTAATAGCTAATAAGAATTAGGAACCCATGAAGGCTTTTCAATGTCTTAGGTTAGGGCTACTTTTGTATAGTCATGGCTTTCTTATGCTTTACTCACATGTCACCTTTATTAACAATGTTCCCTAAATATTTAACGTCTAAAGTCTTAAAAGAACATTTGAATCATTTTAAAAATAATTGGTGGTGCTTTAGGAGTTGCAACTCTCTATGGGGAAGTTGTATATAAGAGTCTTAAATTTTTCCATATATCAATATATCATCAAAAAATACTAAAATGAAACTACATAGAAAGTGTTGAAAATGGTGAATGGAGCATTGCAAAAGACAAAAGGACTCACTAAAAACTCACAATGAGGCTTATTTGTGGAAAGTTGACTTTAGGATATTTTCTTGTTTTATATGTATGTGGTGATAGCCAAAACATAGATCAAGTTTGGTGAAAAGCAAGGATCCATGAAGTTGTGCCAAGAGATCAACAATAATTGGAATAGGGAATTATTTTTGTAGATTAATTATTCGAAGTCCTGAAAATTAGTATATATATGCTAGTTACTTTTATTCTTTAATTCTATAACCATTACTTATATGTACCATTTGGTTGTGTACCGTATGGAATTAGTGGAGCGCCATGGTCATGTTTCTCTCACAAAGATAGAAACCTCTGGGGTGTTCCAAATTTGGAGAGGACCAAGTGTAAGGTGAATCTAGTATAAAGGTTTGTTCAAATAAAACTTATTAATGTTCAAAATTTGATAAAAATAATTCAATAATGTATGAATAGAAATTGAAATAAAATAATTAATAATAAAAACATAACAACATATACACATATCACACACAAATTATCTTGGAAAACTCAGATTGGGGAAAGCCAACAAATATATCTATTATTCCTTTGACCAAACTTGGCCAAGCTAGTAAAGTGAGCATTCATTTCTCACCATTAGGCACATTACAATGAAGTATCCTCAAGTATTTTAAGGTTCATTAGATGTAATCCATGAGATCTAATGCCATGGGCTCAAAAACTTCCATTGTTGACCTAACTCTTTGGCTCTTTCACCTAGTCAAGTTTAAGCTAACATTGCTCACTTTAAAATTAACTTGGGGTTTCCGTTGACCAAATCTAGCTAAATTGACCAACTAAGGCTACATTTCTCACTTCCCTGCCCTATATGTTGGGTCCCTATAATACTAGTGATTACCCCATTACTATGGTAGTTGTACCCCTTATTAATATTGTTGTGCCCCTATTTCCCCCATATTGTTATTACTGTGCCCCATAGAATCCCTCTATTGTTATTTTTGTGGCTTATATTATTATTGTTAGGTCGGCGGGGTTATATTGTGACTCCTTAGACTCCTATATATAGAAAGGAGGTTTTGTCATTTGAATCATCCAAGAATTGTTCATTTATGTAATGTAAAGGAGTTGCCCCCTCGAAGAGGCTGAATTCTAAGGCATTGATCTATCTTTTCTATCTTTTCTTGAGCTAGTTTCATAACA
>APFE030121019.1:43716-81147 GCA_000404065.3 Pinus taeda
ATTGTGAAGAGGAAGAAGAAAAGGAGCAAGAAAGGTCAAAAGAAGAGGATATACTCCAGGAACAAAGCCTAGATGAAGAACAAATGAATCCGATGATATCTTGTAATGCATTGGCGGGAATACTATTTTCTTAACCATTTCTACGGAATGTTCAACCAAACATTAAAATAGATTACCAAATTTTATATTTCATTGATTAATATTACATAATCCTATTTCATTAGTTAATATTGCATAATCCAAATGGATTGATAATTAAAAAAAGTTAAAAAAGTGTTAGAAACTCCTCCATAAACATATAAGCCAAATCATATATTGAAATTTAAAATGAAATGATTAAGGAAAAATATAATCTAAATATTTTTATATACTTAATTTTTCTTGATATTTTTCTTGAACTTTTTTTACCAAGTGTTCACCAAACTAACATGATTACCCAATTGATATTCCATTGATTAATATTACCATATTTTATTTCATAAGTTAATATTGCATAGATCCCAATACTATAAAGATCATGTTATTTAATTTATGTTTAAAAATATAACTTACTAAATTATTTATATTTTAGATATATCTATATATTTTAGATATATATATATATATAATATATATATATATATATATATATATATATATATATATATATATATATACTTAACAATATTTTTAGATGTTATATATATAAATAATACTTAATATATTAATAATAATATATATAAACAACAACAACTTGGTTTATGATATTCCTAATTTCATGCCTAGACATTTCATTCATACCTGACAAGTCTAATTATACGTCACCAAAATATTGCACATTTAATTTGGATCGCATTGTGGTAGGATATATTCGGATCCATGTTGAGGTAAGATATTGTAAGACAAAGGTAATATTATTAATGTTTTACAACATGAAGGTATATTTTATTTTTTTACAATCAATGCTTATAATTAACCATTGTTTTTGTTTTTTTTCAGCTATAAGAGGTGCATTGACAGGTTGAATTGGTTGAAAATGTTTAGTTTTATAAATGTGTTTATGAAATAGATCAATGTTAAGATTTATAGTCACATTTGTACAATATTTCGTACAAGAAATACGATTTTATAAAATAATATTTATTGTTTTGAAATGTAGTAAATTTTAAATGGTTATATATCTATCTATATATATATTATAGGAAAATGATATCAATATTGATATGTAATTTGTCTCATGGTTAGTGGAGATCTGAGCTCTGGACGGACACTTGATTGTTAGAACAGGGCATACATAACTTACAATGGATTCATACTCAGAGATTTAGACAGTAATAGCAAAGAATAATTTCAGAGACAGACAAATAGAGAAACAACAAGATTACTCAATCAAAAAGAGCGGAAACAATCACTAGAGAATAGAAATCACTTAGCATTACATAACAGGCTTGGGCCTTGGCTTGCTTTCCTTGGCCAGAGAAATTACAAATTTATAGAGGCTGAAGAAGGATATAAAATCCGGTATGTGATTCAGATGGAGATCTGGAATGATCTAGAAACTAATGGCGGTGTAGAAGTATCTAGAATCTTGCATGTGATTCTAGAAACTACTGGCGGTGTTGAAGGATCTAGAATCCTGCATGAATTTGGCTTCACACTTAACATTCTCCCACTTCCAAATAAGAGTCATCAAGTCACATCGAGTCCTACCATGCCTCTACATAAATCATGTTTATTTCGTGGTAGAATCTTAGTGAGTATATCAGCAGGGCTCCTATCTCTATGGATCTTTTCCGAGGATAATTGTTCTTCCTCCAACACATGCCGGATCCAATGGTACCTTAAGTCAATTTGCTTGGTTTTTGAATGAAATGTTGTGTTTTTCTCCAAGTGAATGGCACTCTGATTATCACAATATAACACATACTTTTCTTTATTTTTTCCTATCTCTCCTAGGAATCGCGGCATCCACAACATCTCTTTATAAGCTTCTGTTGCAACTATGTACTCTGCTTCTATTTTAGAGAGGGCTACTATTCTTTGTAGCCTTGACACCCAAGATACTGCTGCACCTACAAATGTATACAAATAACCTATAGTGGAATTTCTGGTATCCATATCTCCAACCATATCCGCATCTGTAAATCCTTCAAGAACGGTCTCATCATGACCAAAACATAAACAATAATGACTAGTACCCTTGAGATACCTTAAAATCCATTTTACTGCTTGCCAATGTTGTTTGCCTGGATTGGTAAGGAACCTGCTCAGTACTCCCACTAAATATGCAATGTCTGGTCGTGTGCATACCATGGCATACATTAAGCTACCAATTGCTGAAGCATAAGGAATCTTGCTCATCTCTTCCTTCTCTTTGTCATCACTAGAATACTCAACTTGAAGTGGGCTGCAAGGGGTGTACCAACTGGCTTGGCATCCTTCATATTAAACCTATCAAGGACCTTCTTGATATATTTTTCTTGTGACAACCACAACCTTTTGTTTTTCTTGTCATACATAATCTGCATGCCCAATATCTATTGTGTTGGTCCCAAATCCTTCATTGCAAATTTGCTACCCAAATCTTTCTTCAACCTATTGATCTTATTCTTATCATGCCCACCAATCAACATGTCATCCACATATAACAATAATATGATATACTTTCCTTGATCATACCTCTTGAAATAGACACAGTGGTGAGCTTCGAACCTCTGAAAACCATTTTCCAACATGAATGAATCAAATTTCTTGTACCATTCTCAAGGTGCATGTTTCAACCCATAGAAACTCTTCTTCAACATACAAATAAGGCCTTCTTTGCCTTTTTATATGAATCCTTCTGGCTGCTCCATATAAATTTCTTCCTCCAATTCACCATGAAGGAATGCAATTTTTACATCTAATTATTCACATTCTAGGTCTAAAGCAGCAACTAGACCAAGAATGACTCTAATGGATGACATTTTAACAACAGGTGAGAAAGTTTCAGTGAAGTCAATACCTTCTTTTTGGGAAAAACCTTTCACCACCAACCTTGCTTTATACCTCTCCTTCTTTTCGTCACCTTCATGCTTAATCCTACAAACCCATTTTTTGTAGAGCCTTTCTACGTTTTGGGAGGTTTACCAACTCCCAAGTTTTATTTTCCAGCAAAGAGTTCATTTCTTCTTCCATTTCTTTCTTCAATTCTTCACTGTGCTCAACTTTACATGCTTCTTGAAAACAATTAGGCTCACCTTCCTCAGTCAACAAAATATAGTTTGAACAAGGATACATTTGTGAAGGCTTATAAGGCCTAGAAGATTTGTGAACCAACTATGGTACATTATCAGGGTGAATCTCCTGTAAAGGTTCCTGCAAGATTCCTTCTTCTTGTTGTTCATCATTTTCCACTTTCTCTTTTTCATGCCCCTGAATTTGCTGTTTATTTTCTTGTATTGGTGGTATGTCTTTCTAGTGCTCTTCAAACCTATCAATAACCTTCTTGACCTCCAACTCACCTACAGTCCTCTTGAACATTTTTGACTCATTAAATATAACATCCTTGCTTCTAATAATTTTATGTTTGACTGGATCCCATAGACGATAACCAAAATCTTCATCAACATATCCCAAAAAAATGCATTTCATAGATTTATTATCTAGCTTAGTTCTATTTTCTTTGGGAATATGTACAAATGCTTCACATCCAAAGATTTTCAAGTGAGAATAATTCAAATTTTTACTAGTCCAAACTTCTTTAGGGATACCACCATCTAAGGATGTAGTTGGAGATCTATTTATGAGGTAGCAAGCGATCCTGACTGCTTCAACCCATAAATTCCTCTCCAAACCGGAATTGGACAACATACTTCGCACCTTTTCAATAATGGTGTGATTCATCCTTTCTGCGACACCATTTTGTTGAGGAGTACCAGGCACAATCTTCTCATGCTTTATGCCAAACCTGTTACAATATTCCTTAAATGCATTTGAGCAATATTCTCCACTGTTATCTGTTTTTAAACACTTGAGCAATTTGTAAGTCTCTCTTTCAACCAAAACATGGAATTTTTGAAATATTCCAAACACTTCACTTTTACTTTTCATGGGATATGCCCAAACCTTCCTGGATGCATCATCTATAAATGTTACAAAATATGATGCCCCTCCTAATGATTTGATGTTAACAGGCCCAAACACATCTGAGTGTACCGATTTTAACACATTTTTCTTTCTGTCATGGTCACCTCTAAGGAATGAAACCCTTCTTTTTCTACCATATATACAATGCTCACAAAGATCAAGATTATAGGATTTCAAACCTAGCAATAAATTTTTATCAACAAGGATTTTTAAGCCCTTCTCGCTCATGTGACCTAAACGCTTATGCCACAGATTTGTTGAATTTCCTTCTTTTATGATAGCAGCCAAATCTGATTTTCCTATCAATGTCTTCAATGTGTATAATGTTCCTGTCTCGGATCCTTTGGCCATGACCAATGCACCTTTGCTAATTTTCCAGCTTCCTTTTCCAAAGCTTGTTGAATAGCCTTCATCATCCAGTCGTCCCATAAAGATTAAACTCATGTGCATTTCTGGTACATGCCTGATCGGTTTCAACAATATATCTTGTCCATCTTTCATCTTGATCTGTACATCTCCCACTCCAACAATACTGCAAAAGTGATTATTCCCCAAATGCACTCTACCATAATCACCAGGATTATATGAAACAAAACTATATTTGCATGGGGTTACATGGTGAGATGCCCCAGAGTCAAGGATCCAATCAAAACTACTACTAGATATATATACACATGCATCCTCTACTGAAACAGTAAACAACACCATCTATGGCTACAACAGTAGTCTCACCTTCATTTGTGTTGGATGACTTGTGATTTGTACTAGACGCTTTGTGGTCCTTTTGTCCTTTCTTCCAGAATCGACATTCTTTCTTCATGTGCCCGTGTTTGCCACAATGAAAGAAGATGATTCTACCTCTCCTTGATTTTGATCGGCCTCTCAATCTTGATTTCCCTTATCGGCCTCGATCCATTCTCCTACCATGATCAGATAGAGCTAGAGCCTCTCCTCCCTGGTTTTCCGCAATTGACTTGACGCAGTTCCTCATTCATTAAACTATTGCTGACATCATCAAACTTCAGGGTCCCTATAGTTGCTAAAGTGCTCATAGCTACAATTAAATTTTCCCAGCTGTCTAGCATAGAACAAATTAGCAAAATAGCTCTAATTTCATCATCTAAAATGATTTTAACAGAGGTAGGCTGATTAGTAATTATATTAAATGCATTCAAGTGCTTAGCAACTAAAGCACTCCCCTTTATTTTGAAATTATAAAGCTTCTTCATCAAGAACACTTTGTTTGATGCCGTGTTCTTCTCATATAGATCATGGAGCTTCTTCCATAATCCTTCAGCCGTCGTTTCTCCAGACACATTGAAATAAACATTCTTTGCTAAATATTAGTGGATTGTTGCAATGACCTTTCTATCTAGCTTATTCCACTCTTCATTTGTCATCGATGAGAGTTTCTTTGTTGTGCCCTCAATTGGCAAATACTAATCCTTTAAAATCAGTATATCCTCCATCTGTGATTTCCACAGGGAAAAATTAGCCTCGCTCAACTTCTCCATATCTGTAACTGTTGTCTCCATTTTCAATCAAATTCATGCCCCAAAACACAAAAACTCCACTTAAAATAAAACTTTAATTATTACTCTTTAAAACTTAGTAATAATGACCTTCCTCCTTTTAAAATACCCTTTTCAAAATTCCTGGTCCTTTTTAAAATATACTTTTCAAAATTCCAACATATAATTATATATGTTTCATAATAAATATAAAAACATATATAATGTTTTAACCTTTTCACATTTCACATATACATATGTTGGTTTGAGAAAAAAATTGACCTATATGTGCAAACTTTGTAAAAAAAAACTTACGAACACCACGTTTCAACTTCAAACTCCACGGATCTCCACGTTTCAAACTCCAGCAACACGTTTCAACATAGATCCACAACCTTGTTTTTCTTACAGCAACTGTCTTTTAGTTCCAGCATTCCTCGGCTATTTCCTGCAGAGATCCTTCAACAGCTCCAGAGATAACAACCAACGTTTTAACTAACGCTGCCAGAGTAAGGCGATGACACTAAGCAGATTGCACAATGGATATTGAACCCTAGCTCCGATACCAGTTGTTAGAACAGGGCATACATAACTCACAGCAGATTCATACTCAGAGACTTAGACAGTAATAACAAAGAATAATTTCAGAGACAGAGAAATGGAGAAACAACAAAATTACTCAATCAGAAAGAGCTGAATAGATAAAACAATCACTAGAGAACAGAAATCACATAGCATTACATAACAGGCTTGGTCCTTGGCTTGCTTTCCTTGGCTAGAGAAATTACAAACTTATAGAGGCTGAAGAAGGATCTAGAATCCTGTATGTGATTCAGATGGAGATCTAAAATGATCTAGAAACTAGTGGCAGTGTAGAAGTATCTGGAATCCTGCATGTGATTCTAGAAACTACTAGCAGTGTAAAAGGATCTAGAATCGTGCATGAATTTGGCTTCACAGTTAACATTGATAAGCATTAAGGGCCACTTTTATTGGATTGATGCAAGGTGGTGGGTGTTAATGTGCCTTTCCTAGACTGTACCGTCGGAGCTGGTTGATTTTGTGTTTCACTTCGACTTCACAATCAAACGAGTTCGACGCTGGTACCTAGTAGATTAGTACTGGCACCTGGTTAGGATTTAAATCAATTATTGTAAGCCGTCCTTAATTATGGAGGACATTGACTATGATAAGAAATTTGATAGCATTCTAGTGAGTTTTGGGTTGTATCATATGCAGGGCATGGAGTCTGGACTCTGATGCCATATTTTGCACTAGTCTATTGACAATAGTGTAGAATTCGCCTTTGTGGATGTTTACCCACCCTATCACGCATTTTCTACCTTTTGCATGGAGCTTTGAAAATTCTTGGGATTGAATGGTATTGTTGGGCTTCTCCATCTCTTTCAATAGTGGATTTTCGACACCAACATTAGAGGTAAATCTGCAACTAGACAGGGGCACAGTGGATGTTCATTTTCTTCTTCTTACGGTATTTTCTTTTCAAATGGAGTTTGTTATCATAAATGCCATATACTATTTATATGACTCATTTTTGTCCAGTGGTACCATGCATGATTGATTATATCGAGAGATCAAGAAGTATGTCTAACAAATTTCAGAATAAAAGAGACAATGAGATCATGGCGAGATTTGAACATCAAGTTTCTTGTTGAAAGGTTTAACTGTATGTAGCAAAATTTTTGTTCCTTGATCTATCGAACGACATTTTTAATATTAATTTTTAATATTAATCATAGTGTTGTTGTTAGAAGCGTTAATATGGAAATAGTGTGTTCATCTTTGTGTTAACAGTTGACAGATCAAATATGCTGATTAATTCTAGGTTATATATATATATATAATATATATTATATATAATATATATTATATATATAACATTTTCGCTTGGAGCATTCTGTCTGCAGTCATGGAAATATGTTCATTTTGTTGGAAGAATCACCGCACCTCTATGGAATCCGTAATTTCAACCCTGGGGATCCTAGTTACTGATTTGTAACGTTTACCAACACCTGCAGGTTTTGGTGTAACGGTAAACCTCCACATGGTATCAGAGCCTGGACCCAGGTTCGATTCCCCCGAGTTGCATTTAAGGGGGGAGGTGTTGGAAGAATCACCGCACCTCTATGGAATCCGTAATTTCCACCCTGGGTGTAAGGACCTGCGGTTCTTACCACTGCTCCGACATGAAGTGCGACTTGCGACGGTGAAAAGTGCGAGCTCTTTGGAGGATGCGATGTGTTAATGCACATATCTATGAGGAGGAGAGCTCGTTTATATGGGAGATAGCATGTATGGAGGCCGACATGTGGTTTAGGGGCTTATGTGATGGAGTGTGGGCGTAGGGAGGTCGGCTAGGCAAGCCACCACCACACCCCACACTTGGTATAAGTTGTATGGGATTGGACTTCATTCTATCATCGAAAATCGCTTGATCATCTTCGCTCATGTAGAGAGGCACAAAACTACAAGTGCGCAAGTCTAAGGGGGAAGGCGCAGATTTAAGGTTGCGCCCGTTCTTGGGCGGTCGTGTATGGTGAAGCGCGTTTGTTGGTGAAGGTGGAGGCAGGAGCACCCGGTGGTTGGGTGAGGGCGTGCACAGGTGTGTGGCACCCGGGTTATGCGACGAAGCGCCCACTTTGTGAGAAGGTGTCCGACGGTGAAACGGAGGACCGCCCAGTTTGTGCAACGACTTGGCACGGGTGTCTTGGCGACTCGGGTGAGCACCTGCCCGTCGTGCAAGTGTGCACGGTGACTTGGTGAAGTGTTGAGATTGTGGACGGAGGTGTGTCTCGGTTGGAGGCGCCCATGTGTGGTGACTTGAAGGCACGCTTGAGTTGGCAAAACAACACGATTGTGCGACGAGGTGAACGACGGGTTGGTGAGTCGTGCGGCGACCATGCGGAGGTGCCGACGAACTAGGCAACCGAGTTTGCCAAAGTTGTGAAAATTGGCTAAGTGTAAATTTGGGGTTTCCCAAGATTTAACTTGTGCATTGTAAAAGTGAAGATTGTATAATATATTGATATTGGGCAGACTCATATTGCAGGGAGTTGCCCCTCCCTTTATACTATTGTGCATTTCTCTTGTATAATGCTATTGATAATGAATGTGTATGGGTGTTCATAGGTATAAAGGCACATTAATAATACTTGGTTGAGAATCACAAACTAAGTAGGAATAAGTGGTTAGGCGTAGTCCATGAACATAAGTATTGGTGAAAAGAAAGTGTTCGGTGGTGCCGGACCTCGCCTAGCATGGTTGGAAGATTACCGTAGGCTTGGGGGCATGACATTGGGGATCCTAGTTACTGATTTGTAACGTTTACTAACACCTGCGAGTTACACACATTCACTCCATCAACAATCATTCCAACACTTGCGGGTTACACACATTCAATCATTCTGTGCTGTGCCACGTACCAAAGCCTGTATGTTACATGTATGGTCGTTTGTGTACAAGATACCTGTAATGGGAACGGTTTCTGGAAATCAAAATCAATGTACAAACAACTTTAGAAATAAGGTGTTGCGTTTTGCTCTGGGATCAGCCATGCAATTTATTTATCCCACAACTGTAATTTGTACTTACAGTAGAGTAAGCTAATCTTTGATGGCATTATTCTATGGTTATCATTTGTACCCAGTAGTTAATCTATTTTTAGAACCATTATATTTGTGTACAGGTTTTATTAAAATAAAAAATGAAAAGATAATTTATAGGATATATATATATAATTATAATATATATATATATATAATATATTTAATTGATAATATGCTTATAAAATATTCCTTCTTTTAATAATATGTATCTGATTTTTTCTTCTCTTTGTTTTTTATTTTTTCAATTATAAATTATTAGTTTAGTGGGTGAATAAATATTGCTTTTTACATAAGAAAAAAAGTTTTTTTTTTAGTGATTAATAAAATTTAGAAATTTTTTTCCTTCATCCTAAAAATTTGAATAATGAATCTGATCAATTTATATAATATTTTATAATAGGGCAACTATCAATTCAGTTGTCCATAAATTTAGAATAATTAAATTTTATAAAATAAAAATTCTAAAAAAATAATATTTTTTATTGAGATATTAGGGTAGAGTATGTACATTTCTACATGCTTATTCAAATTCTTGGGTTAAGGCAATTTTATAATTTTGACCTAACAATTTTGTGTTTAGATTATCGTTACGTTAAATTTACATTATTGTTATTATTACTTATTTACTAGTTTCAAATAGTTAATTATACAAGAGGTTTTTACACTTAAAAATACATTATTATTATTATTACTTATTTACAAGTGTCAAATAGTTAACTATAGAAGAGGTTTTTATGGTTGAATTGAGGCTTTTGTGATCTATATCAAGTTTTTGATAAAAAGATTTTCTATGTAAATCACATGATATTTCATTTGTCGACATGTTTAGAACCAACCAGTGTGGTTCGTCGTGAGGACAAGTTGAAGAATCAGACCTAGGTTGCATGTTAAATAGTAAGAGTAGAACAACCAACGACTATATTTGACTAGGCAACGGCTATATGGAACTGGTAGGCTATACCTGCTAATGACTATATTTGACTGGGAAACGGCTAGTCGGACTAGACAGCGGATAGGGATAGGAGAGCATAACTATATTAAGTAAAATAAAGATAGTTAGTTAGGTAATATATTAAATAAATAAATAAGTTAAAGTTACAGACTTAAATAATTATTAAATCAATAGTAAGTTAGCTATACTATTATTAAATTAAAAAGACATTTAAATTTATATAATTAAATAGTTGATGGGAAGTTAGTTTAAAACATATGTAAATATGAATTTACATATACAAAATTTAATTCTAATGTTGATATGAATGTAGATTGAATTTCAACATCAGAATTAAATTTTGTATATGTAAATTCATATTTACATATGTTTTAAACTAACTTCCCATCAACTTTTATATATAAATAAACTCCTTTTAATTTATTATAGTAGAATACTTATATTGATTTATAATTATTAAGTTGTAACTTTACTTATTTTTTTATTAATATATTATTTAACTAACCAAATTTATTTTACTTAAATATAGCTATGCTCTCCTATCCTTGTCCCTTGTCCCTTGTCCAGTTCGACTAGCCCTTTCCTAGTCAAATATAACCATTAGTAGTTCTAGCCTACCAGTTCCATATAGCCTTTGCCTGGTCGAATATTGTTCTAGCCTACCAGTTCCATATAGCCTTTGCTTGGTCGAATATAGCCATTGGTTTTTCTGCTCTAACTATTTAACATGCAGTCTAAATTTGATTCTTCAACTTGTCCTGACGATGAACCACGCTGGTTGGTTCAAAAAGCGTCTGACAAATGAAATATCATGTGGTTGTTCTGCTCTAACTATTTAACATGCAGCCTAGATTTGATTCTTCAACTTGTCCTGATGATGAACCACACTGGTTGGTTCAAAAAATGTCGACAAATGAAATATCATGTGATTTATGCCGAAAGAGGTTTTTATGTTCAACATATTCTTGAGTTTTAAATTTGAGTAAATATTCTAAATTTATTAGAAGATAAGTTAAACATACAATTAAAAATTAATATTTTGATTACTTTATTTTATCATCTTGAATATCGTTCACCTTTTTAAAGTTTATTATGTTGATATATTTTTTGTTTTAGCTGTGAAAATTAAAAAAATGGTAATTTATTTTAAAATTTAGAAAATTTGGTCCATCTTACTAGTCCCTAATATGCGTGTAAAATGTTTGGTGACATTTTTCTAAAATTATTCTCTATTGAAACTAGTAAAAATTAATGTGGTTGATATAGTGGAAGGCCTTATAAATATAACAAAAAAAAAACTATTGCAACACCAGGAATGTCTTACCAATGTACACATTTTCCCAAAAGGTTATGGGTCAACTTTAACTTTAGGAAAAAATAATTAACATCTTATTGCAAAATGAACTGTTTTGCTAAATAAAATTTGCTTATATATTAATTTCCCCATCTAATTAGAATATGAACTTATTATAATTGGAATAATGTCAAATCCCAAGGAAATTGGTTGGCGGAAGCCATGTGGCACTAATCTAATTTAATTTGAGAAAAAAGGAAATACACATCGTATTGTAAAATAAACTAGTTTTATAAATAAAATAAAATAAATCACCAGATCCCCATCCACCTTGAGTTGAGAATTTCTAAGGAAAAATAATTTAAGGTATAATATTTGGGTGAACCCTTTTTAGAAAAAAAAGGACATTAGTTTTTTTTTTTTTTTTGCTCTATTTTAAATTATGGAGAATTAGCCACTTTTGAATATTAAGCCATAAAATTTTCCTAGTTTTGAGATCTAGGTTTTACTTGAAAAGATCTCTTATCATTTTCTAAAGGATGCCTACTGAAAATTATACACTTAGGGGTTTAGTTTTGTGGTTTGGAGAAGTGATTGTTATTATCTCCGCTCAAGTTTAATTCCCATAAGTATCATAATAAATTTTGTTGTATTGATTTCTAACTTTATTGTTTAGTATGAAAAATATCTAAAACATATTTATTTGTCATGAATTAAATTGAAAGTTATTTTATTTTTTTATATTTGAAAATATTATAAAGATAAAAATTATAAATATATTTTCTACTTTATAATAATAATAAAATAATAATCATAATAATATAATAATAATAAGTTTATATAAATTTAAATATACTTAAACAGTTAATAATTTCAATTTTCCTTTATTTTTTTTAATTACCTAAAATAAACTTTAAGCTCGTTGGGAATCAATGAATACTGAGGGGTAGAGTGAATTAGTATTCAACTAATTTTACACTTATTTAACAAGCATTCAATCAAACAATCAACAAATAAAAAAAGTAGTATTCAAAGGACATTTTTGTGCACAGAGATTTAATGTCGAGACTCTTTTGGGAGAAAAACCACAAACTTTGTTTTATTATGGTGTAATTATAAGCTCCAACTTATGGTTACACCAAATTTTCTGAGAACCAACTCACAGGAGGCCCAACATCCTTAAATCTACAAGCTCCAACTTGCTAAAGGCACTAACCTCATATTTATATAGGAACAAACCTGCAGTAGTCAATTACATCTCTAATTTCATTTCAATTTCAAACTGAGATCTCTAGCAACTTATATCTTTGTGAAAAAAATAAAATACGTCAAACATCTTCACTATGTCTTTAGCAACCTCGTATTCTCCAATTAGGAATATTCACTCACCCTCATACACAACAACCTTCATTCTTCACCTCCATACTTTGTGTCTTAGCCCTATGTTCCAATTCTGACTGCACCAATTCAACACACCAATGTTATCTGCTCTAGCTTGTTTCCTTCATCTATTACGTATGAGTTTTCATCAAATCCTCTTAAGCCACAAATCCCCCTTCTCATTCATATCGAACTAATTCTTTGACTGTATGAGAGCATAGGTTCACACTCATTGTTGTGCATGAGAGAACACTTACATTTCATGTCGTTTGCTACTATGTTGAATATCATTTCTTGTAGCCTTTTACCACTTCTATTTTATTTACCAGATTTGGCACTTGAACGCCAAAAAGCTATGTTTGTTACCCCCTTAGTCTTCGTCTCTCAGGAGCATAAGGTTGCGAGCTAGAACCAATAACTTAATCCAAGATGGAACTTATTAGGTTTTCTGGTACATTATGGTATCGAGGTGCTTTATGCATTTTGGAATGTGATATTATCAGAGGCATAGATGCTTGTATACATCTCTCACGGATATATATCTTCACACTTTAGTTGGCTATCAACTAGCCAATTCAACATCCAACTCAATTGTCTCACCAAATAAGGCCCGCCACATTGACTTTTGCCATCTCATGGTCTCAGTTACACTTTTATGCCTCGTTCTCACAACATCAAGTTTTTTTCATCCTCTCACATGGAGTACACTTAGTGGTGTCACATGCCACTGTAATATAGGCCACTTTCTCACCCGATATGTTTAATTCCACATGCAACATGTCACTTCATTAGCATGCCACATCATCTCCCTGTCATGTCACTGCTGCCTGATGCCATCTGTCATCCTACTTGTTTTGGAATGTCATGTAGGGTCCACTGTCTGTGAATAGTAAATCTATTATCCAATTTTTTTTGGAGATTAGATTTTTTTTTTACATGTAAGATGTCCTTAATACACAGATGCAAATTTCATTGCCACATCAGTAAGCCAACTCATTAGCTGACTAATCTGGGCCACCTTATCAAGTTTTCCCACCTATCACACTCTACCATTTCATCGCTAGAATGAGGAAATCTGTTATCTAGTCGATTTCCTGTGTATTCCTTTATCAAAATTCAAAAGGGATAGATGCCCCAATACCTTTTCAGTGTGGAACCACGCCACTTATAACCTTGACACGTCTATTGTTGAGTTGGATGAAGATCTAGAATAATCATGCAACCACATAGTTGTGTAGATACAAAACCTCCTATGTGTAGATACAAAACCTCCTATATATTTTACACTTCTTGGATATGCTCAAATGAATTTGGTATCTAATACTTTTATCCACATGCCATATAGATTTCTACTCGAATTTCCTAGATTCCCTTATATTTTTTGAATCCTTATCTTTCTATAGACACACATTCACTTCAACACACATTTTCTCCCCAAATCCTTGGGATTTTACCAAGTGTCATATATGATTGGAAATATGTCCAAGAGATCTATCCAACCAAGCACTTTCTTGTCCCTTTGAGCAAATTTCCTACAAAAAAGATATCTCCAATGATATGTCATTATATTATAAATTTGGCTATTAATATGCACACAAAAAATACAATTAGTTACAACCTCAACAATCTCCCCGTGAGCATGTATTCACTTTTTCATCAATGACTAGGATTGACATCAATGATAACCAACTTGAAATCTTCTCAACAATCTCCCCCTTTTGCATTGATGGAAACACCACTAAACATTGTTGAGTTACTAATGGAAAGGTCATCACTTAGAACCACTCCCCCCCATCACTTATCATAATGTTTTAGAGGATATTGGAAACTATTTCATTCACGCTTCCATTGCTAATATCAATTCTTGAAGTTGTGCTTTCTTACACTTTGCTACTTCTTATGATAGTGATTTTTGTTTACATTCTTCCTACGTTTCTGAGTATTGTTGATGGTTGGGCATATGTTGATCACACTTCACGTTTACATTTTTTAATATTTGGTCACTTCTCCCCCCTCAGAATCAATGATGAAAGGTTATATATAGTCAACTCCATTGAAATTGGCAAAAGAATCTCCCCTTGAGATCATGCCTCTCCAAAAATGGCTACTTCTAAAGAAAAATGACACTAATTGACCACATCTTCAACATTATGCACTAGGAATTTCTTCTACAAATTGAGCACTCCTTGCTCCCTGAAAACATGGCTTTCTTATACTAATATAGATTTACTGTGATGTTCTCATATGTTCCCCCTAAACACCTTTTGTAGTTGAAATATAAAGCACACACTGACATGATACAAAGTACTAAAAAACTTTCCATTTCATAATTCTTCTCCTACAACTTACTCTCTAAATTTCATTACAAAATGAGTAGTTTCCAATCCCCATACTGATTGAGAGTTTATTGAAGGAGATAGAACTCCCAGATGTTATTAGAGATATTCAAATAGTTCCTTTGAAGAGGCTTGGTTAGAATATATGAAATCTTCTCATTGGTGGCAACATATTCAAATCTAACAACGTTGTTAGTTACTTTATCTCTCAAAAAATTAAATCTAGTTGGAATGTGCTTTGCTTTTGAATGGACAATAGGTTTCTTTGAAATACTTATTTCACTAGTATTGTCACACAAGATGGGGATAGGATCATCAAATTCAACCTCGATATCCTTGATGTTTTTCTTCATCTAAAGGATATGAGTACAATAAGTTGGTTCTACTACATATTCAACTTTAGTTGTATACATGGAAATAGAGTTTCGTTTCTTGCTTACCCAAGATACCATACAATGCCTCAAAAATAATGTTACACCATTTTTTCTTTTTCCATCATCAATGCCACCTGCCAAGTCTACATCAGTATATGCTCTTAAATTGAACTCTTTTCTTCTTCCATTCTACAAACCAAAATAGTTTTTCCCTGTAGATATTTAAAGATTATCTTAACTACATTCACCTAGAACTCCTTGGGATTGGCTTGAAATCCAGAAAATAGACATTACATGACATTCAATCTTAATGTAGTAAAATATAAAATACTTCCAATCATAGACTGATAAGTAGTCTAATCTACATCATGGGATTCATCATCCTTATTCATCTTGCGTCTAGTCATCATGGCTGTACTAGTAGGCTTGCACTCTACAACACCAAAATTTTTCAAATTTTCTTTTAGATACTTAGACTAGGAAATGAAAATACCTTTGCCTGATTGGAAAACTTGTAATCCAAGGAAAAATTATAGCTTACACAACATGGAAATCACAACTCCTTATATATCTTTTTAACAAAACGGTAACCCATTTGTTCCAGATCACTCCTAAAAATGATGTCATCTACGTATAGAACAATCCTTAACATTTTTTTATTATTATAGTTAATGTATAGGTTGTTGTTTGTTGTTCCTCGTATTAAACCATTTTGTTTTAGATATTTTCCATCCTTGCATACCACTCTCTTGGAGTTTATATTAACCTTTAACATGCAAAATTGATTCACATCTACATATAGCTGAAATCGTTATGGTTGTTTAATGTACACTTCCTCCTCTAACTCACCATTAAGAAATGTTAACTTGACATCCATTTGATAGACTTTAAAATTTATACGAATCAAAAAATTATGTCAAAAACTTTCTAATAGCTTTTGGACTAAATATAAGGGCAAGGGTTTCATCAACATCAATACCTTCTATATATGCATATCCTTTATGCACCAGTTTTTCTTTGTTTCTTACCACTTGTCCCTCTCCATTCATTTTGTATTTAAACACCCACTTAGCACTACTGATATTTTTGTCTTTTGCTCTAGAAACCAGTTCCAAGGTGTTGTTCTTCTCCATTTGATCCAATTCTTCATGCATTACTTGAACCCAAAATTTATCTTCACTAGATTGATTGAAGTTTTTGGGTTCTATTTGAGCCATAAGTGTAATATTTGCATTTCTAGTAGTGCTTGTGAATTTTTTTCTTATCTAAATTCCTCCTCCTTTATCTCCAATTATTTGGCTATTATGATGCTTCTTTTCTACATATCTGGATTGAGTATTGCACCTATAAGGGGTCCATTCTTCGTCTTCTTCTTCATATAACTCTTCTTGCTCTTCATACTTTGTACATACATGCTCTGCATCATCTTATTTTTCATTTTCTTGTGGTTCAACTAAATGTGGTAAGGTTTCATTTACTCTAACATCAATGCATTCCACGATTTTCTTGGTTCTCTTGTTATAAATTTTTTAGCATTTTCTTTTAAAAGAGTACCCAGGGAAAATAGCCTCTTCTAGTTGAGAGTCATGTTTACGAATTTTTTCATCATTCCTCTTTTTGTAACATTTTTCTTTCAAATATTTTGACATGTTTTACTGAAGTTGGTCTTCCTTTCCATAACTCATAAAGGGTTTTGTCACTATTTGGTCTGAGCATAATTTAGTTTGATAAATATTCAATAGTTTTAGTTGTTTCTCCCAAAATGTGTTTTAAATATTGGCTTCATCCATCATTGCTATAGCCATTTCTTGAACTGACATGTGCCTTCTTTCCTCTACACCATTTTGTTGAGATGTTTTTTAAACTATATTTTTTTTTTTTGTCTTCTGGTCCACGCTCATCATAAAACTCCCCAAATTCTTGTGATGTGAATTCTCCTCCTCTTTATGACCTTAAGAATTTCATTTTTAGATCATTTTAATTTTCTACTCGAGCCTTGAACAAATTTAACTTGTTGAGAGATTCTGACTTTTTCTTTTGGAACCATACCCTAGGTTCCATTAATAATGTCATTAATGAGAAAAATGAAATATTTCTGTCCTCTTGGGCTTTATGTTCTTGTAGGGCAACAAATGTCAATGTGAACTAGCTCTGGGAGTCTAGATGATGGATTCTCTTTTCTCCAGAAATCAACCCTTGCTTGCGTTCCAACCTTGCATGATTTACATATGGAGCTATCTGGATTTTATAGCTTTTGTAGACCTCTTACAATTTCTATATTGCTAAATTTTACAATATTTATAAAGTTCACATGGCCCGTTGTTTTGTGCCATAACCAAGTTTAGTCTATCTTACTCAAGAAAAACTTTACTTTAGAATCATCAAAGACATACACATTACTTGGAGTCCTTATTTCATTCCCTACTAATTTAGCATTGTTAGCTTTTTTATTTCACAATATTTAGACCAAATGGTTACATCATAGCCATGATCACACATTTGGCTCGCAATCAAGGTATTGTATTCTATTCCATACACATTTAATATGTTTTGAGCTTTGGTATTCTCAACTAAGGTAACATTTCCTCTTCCTTTTATTTGACATGTTGCATTACTTCAAAATGTGACATTTCCTTTCCTATATTGTCTAAGAAATAAGAATTTCCTTTCCTATATTGTCTAAGAAACCCATTATCAACATACAATTTCCCTTCTTAATCACGGGAATATAGTGAAAATCCACACTCTTCAATCATGTCTACTTTTTGTTTCCATTTATTTTTGCTTCCTTGATGTATAAATTGTTCAAGAATCTACTGCCTAGGAGGGTTAAATAATCTACTTTACCATTCACTAGATTTGTGTTTAAAGTTGCTACAATTGAAACATTCAATCTCATTCATGAGGGGGGGTAATTTATTTCTCTTTTTAGCATAAGACTTCCTAGATCTAGAATTTGGAAAATAATTGGATCTAACATTTTCATGACTATAAAGCCTATTGGCTTTAAAATTAACAACCTTATGCCTAAAGTTATTACAAGAATACAAATCTCCATAAAATAGCTTTGGGTATGTGTAGTTGTATGGTTGTTGAATAGGTCTGAATCTGTTGAATTTCAATTATCTATCCTGCTGGTAACTAGATATGCATTGTGGTATTTTGGATATGATAGAATTGTCCATTTTTTGGTTTTTTTCTTTTATCATCACCTCCCTTTTCTTCATAAGCCTTTTGTTTGTGTTTATATACATAGCTTAGAGTTTCTTCATTTCTAGATGAATTGGTGCTTGTATCTGATCCGAACTCAAATAAGAATGCACCAACTTACAAATGTAATCATAAACGCAAAGATACAGCCAAAAAACACTTCATTTCATTGATAGAAAAATAATGAAATATGCTTACAAACAAATTGGAAATAAGATAGCTCAGGTGATGGTAGCTTATCTCTAAGAAGAGATGTGGTGGCTACATGCCTCTGAACTATGTTACAATGAGGGTCAAGGGCCTATTTATTATTGGAAAACATGAGAAAACCCTAATCAACAAAAACCTTAACCCGAGGATGTAACACTAAGAGTTTGTTTGGAATGTATGATACTTTGTTAGAAAGGTCCCTCCAAATAATATAGGTTTCGCCACAGACCCTTTCATGTGGCAACGGGCCTATCGCAAACCCAAAAAAGAATGTCATTTAGGGAGTCAAAACTACTCTAGAAGTTCAGGACCCGTAAAAATAGTAAATTCTGAAATGGATAAGGAAACAAAGGAAACTGACTAGGGGTCTAGGTGGAATAGGTGGGTGGTCACCAATATCCACCTGGATCATTCCTCTCCCCTTAGGAAGCAATGGTCCCCATTGTGTGTAGAGCCTCCATGAGGTGAGGAAATATATGTTGAACCTAGTCCCGAGCAAACAACTTTCCATGGTGAAGGAGTTGGCCTGCTTTGAAAACTCCATATAGATATATCTTTTGTTTGCAAGTGTTCTTGATATGTGTGTCCATGACCTAATCAGTTTTGTCTCAATCCATGCAACTTGGGTTGAGCTCTCATGGTGTGACCTATTATGCAATGTCAGATGTGTCCATCGTTGGTGAAAAGTATGGTCGAAGGTGGTCTACATTGAACACTAGGTGTAGACCAAGGAACGGTGGTATGCTAAGCTTGAAGGAATTGTCACCAATGGCCTCGATGATGGTGTATGGCCCATATCAGTGTGGGTGAAGCCACAGGGGCTTCATTGCGGGAGCACTACCATAGCACGTGGGTTCATATTGGTGGATATATAATGAGGAAGAAGTGACATAATATTGTTTTATTGAGGGGGTGTGACCCAGGTTTGGAGTTAATTAGCCAAACAAATCGCTACTCTATTGGCCCTTTTGGCATTAGCCCGCGGTGCATGGATTGAAGTCTCACCTGAAGCAGTATGGGGGGATGCTAGAACCACGTTTCCACACCTTGGAGATGTCTGAGGGGTCGATTTAGTCTAACTTTTCCTACCTTCGCGCAGGTTACTTTGCACGCTATCTTGACCTGCAAGACCTTCACGATCTATTAGGATCACCTTTCACGCAACCCTAACCAGGTGTTGAGATGCTTTCGCACTGTTAGGGCACCGATCTATGCTATTTCCCCAAGTTACACTATGTATCTTACTTATATTCTTACAATTGTTAGTTAATTTCACATAAATAGATACCTTATCTCATATTTACTTAATCAACAAAATCATATATATTCACACACCATATAGACAACATAAATGAAATTTATATCCAATATATTCGATACAAAAGACAGGAAATAAATACACCTAATTTCGGTAAAACTTCTCTTTATTAATGCTTCAACAGTTACAAACTAGACTCGCCCTGTGCACTCAACTGTGGACTACTAGGCCTCTACACACTTAGTTGCAGAGCCTTCTCCTACTCTACAACCCAAAGAATTGACTCTACACTTCAGACAAGACTCAACTCTTCATCATTCCTTCTCAATTATATCCTGCATCAACTACTTAAAGCGTTGCTCTATTTATATAATCCTATGGTCGGCAGACCATGGGTAGATCTCTAAAGCCGACATTACATTACAAAATTGAGGGTGGACAACCCTATGACTCATTTACAACTTTGTGGTCCATGCCCACAAAATGCGGAGACTTTACATCAGATTTACAACTTTTAACCAAAAACTGGGCTTTAAGCTCCAAAACTTCCCTGGGGGAATCCCGCGCCCAACAAGCCCCCAACACAAACATCGTGACTCGCCCTTGAGTCACTATGTCAGTGCGGAGATCTTCACGTGGAGACCTCCCAACTCTACCTGGACTGCTGCAAGATCGGCAGTGCACTGAGCATCTACGTTCTGCACTTCCTAAATGTGTTGTTCAAAGACTGTTGTAGCTGAATTGCTTCCCTCCACCTATTTATAGTCCCGTGCCTACTTTCAGCTACCTAGAGCGCTAAGACTATGCTTTTGTCGACTAGTCAGATAGTTGGGCCGCCCATGTATGGCTTCAGCCGGCTGCCATTCACTTTTCTTGGGAAAGATTCTCCATTTAACTTTACCAATTGCACTGTGCCACCATCTATGATTTCATATAGTCCCATCCCATGCAGCAAAATGAGAAACTCTTGACAGTGGTCCCCAAGTCTGTCAATATAATCGGGCTCATCTTGCTTTATTACTATGATCTTTCTATCAAGGAAGTGCTTCTTTATTCTTCGTCAAGCTTCTTGACTTCTGCTTCCGCCATGGCAGTTTTCTCCCTCAACCGAACTCTTTCATTCATGAGTTCTTGGAGCTTAGGATCACCCTACTGGATCTCTTCATCGAGTCCCAACTATTCGTCTTCAAGCTCTTGCAATGGCGCGAGCCTTTCTTCTATGGTCCGTTACCCCTGTGAGCATCACTATGCCCGGACTAGACATGATAGACTCCACAGGCATTACGGCCTCTACTCTATCATCCAATTGAAAAGGTGTTTGTTTGGGTATGCACAGGTCCCAACCACTTCGCTACACATTGCATACCTTTTTCAGCGCATTGCACACCTTATCAACTCCTTCCCCATGGATAACCTTCTGCGCGATTGTTCTTTCCACATACTGTCTGTCAAACCTTAAGAGCCAACTTCACATCTGTCCCCCCAACACACACTTATTGACCATACCTCTGAGCATAGAGTTCATGCACATCCACGTAGGTTGTTTTCCATATGCTTGTATCCACCTGGCTAGATGTGTGCACGGATCATCCTACCCATTGTATTTACCTGTCAATTGCACTCTAGGCTTCGCAAACTATGTGCACATCATCCTTCTACATTCATGCCAGTCATCAAAGATCCCTTTGTGCGTACCCCACCAGATCATGGGCATAACGCGCAGTACCTAATTCAAAGCCTGGAAGTGTTGCTTTTCTGGAACCTCCCTTTCAAATTTTTCCAAGAAGGCATCTACCTCACTTAACCCATCATAAGTAGGCAGGTCTCTTATTTCTATTGATATGCAGTGGAATGACCTTGTCATCATATTACAATTCAGTGTAGTCACCTCATGGAACCAGTTCTACCATTTCTCTGTCTCCTCATCCGAATCAAAAGTACATGATCTCTTGCGCTCCCATGCAAACCATCCATTTGCAGTGGGATTCACCCAGTCCTGGTTTCGCACTGTTATCTTATAGATGCAGTCCAAATCATCATCACTTTCATAGCCATGCACCGGCTCTATATAGCGTGATCCTTCAGTAGGGTCCAGAGGTATAACTATGCATAGCGACTTCTTTTCAAAAATCATCTTGCTCTTCTTCCGATTAATCACCCTGTTCATGTCAGTGGCCCAATCAATTCCTAAGAGTGCGGGGTAGGGATTGTTGTCATCAACAATCTCTATCATTTCAAATTCTTCCAGCATGCTCGCACCCTCAATATAGAGAGTGAGTCCCTGTAATCGCCCCATGGGTATTATCTTCTACTAGTTCGCCATTCATAGCTGAGCAGGATACCATTGTCACGTAGGTCTCCCAATTCGCTCCCATGTCTGCTTTGACAAAACATTTGCATCTGACCCTAAATCCAGTATTACATGGTCCATTTAATATTCTCCAATCTGCGTGGTTAGCCTCATTTCTCTTCCCGTCCCTGTCTTATGCTTTCCAATCTTTCGGACTATGCGTGGTTCTCCTAGTGCAGTCCTAACGCATCTGTTAATGAGTTCCTATAGTCCTTTTACAACTTTATTGTTGCACAGTAACTTCATGCATGTTTCTAGGAATGTCATGAGCATATATGGGTCCATCTCTAGCTTTGGTTTATATTTTCTTCCTGAAGTGGAGGCATCGACGAAGCTCTTCTTAGCTTCCATGAAGGTTTCCCGAGTGCGCTCCAAATCAAACTCTGCTTCTTTCGCCAGAGCTTTGCGAACTCAAGTACTATCTTTAGGTATTTTTCCTTTGTCATCTGCCATCGCAATTCCACTTCGAAGCACAATGTACACATTTATATCTTGCTCGCGTGGCTCAGACCTCATCATTTGCAGGTTCTAAGTCAGGGGAGGTGGTAGCGGTCGTTTTTCACGTATCCTAGCTATAAACGTAGGGCAATCTTCCATCTGATGATCAAACAAGGTGTAATATAAGCACGATGGTCACATTATATTTGTACAATCATGAGCATAAAGTCCTAGCCCTCCGAAATTGTAGCATACCAACTGACTGTGACCTCTTCTAGGTCCTCCTCCACCTCAGCCTCGTCTGCACCCCTGAAATTCGGTTCACGCCACTCCTGCATTCTGGTCTAGGGGCCACGATTCGGCCTGAACTCTATAGGTGTGAGTTCTATCCATCATCATAACTCCTACAAGTGCACTCATCATGTCCCACCGACCTACAAAAGTTACAGAACAACTGTTTCAAATTTTGTGTATACTTTTGTAACAAATGACAGTTTTCCGTAGCATGCTTTCCACTAATTTGACAAATCACGTACCACAAGGCAGGTGTTGCGCTAGGTCTTGCTTGTGCTTTTGGCCTTAACTGCATTGGTCCTCCTCTTGTGAGGTAATTTATGAACACCAAGAAGTTGTCCTTATCATGACCCTAACCCTTGCATTTTACTCACCACACCTCTTCACGCACTTCTAGTTGAGTTGTTCTGTCCTATTTCAGACTCTGTATCTCAAGGCATAAGTTTTTCAACTACGCATGGATTTTCTAAACTCCTAAGTTAGGATCCTGCATTGGGGTCTCATGAAGCCTCATCGCGATCTGTAAGGCCTCTGCTTGAGTCATTAACTTTTGATGTGATTGCGCGCTCCTTAAATATAGCATTAGTAATGCTACAAACCATTCGCGATGTTGTCAATCCGTCAGATCCGTATTATCTTTGCAAATCATACACTTCGACCTCTGATCCAACTCCTGAGTCTTTCCTGGAAGCATCATGATTTCTTTGAATCCAATGATTTATTGTGCTTCAAACTTAGGCCTTCTAAATTCTCTGTTTAGCATTGCTTGGATATCCGTTAATCCCACATTTGGATTATCATTGGAGTGCTTAATATACCAGGTCAGCGCGTGATCTTGCAGGGTACTAACCAGTGTCACTTCCTTTATATTGTCATCTGTAACTCCCTGTGCTTCCCATACGGCTAGTACGACGAACCAAAATTGGTCTGGATCCTCATTTCCCACTCCCTTGAACACAGGCAACTTTATCGTGCTTTCCATATTGACTCGTAGTGGTGGCAGAGGTGGTACAGGTGAAGATGGAGGTGAAGGCGATGAAGCTGGTGGAAGTGTGGGTGGGGGTGGTATTCATGGAATTCTATGCCTTATCAGATGGATCACACTTCATGGCAAGACCTTCACGAATTCTTCCTCGTCCCCTCGTGGAGGTGAAATCAAGGGGCTAGTTTCTGGTCCCTTATTTCCTTCATTCCTGTAAGTTTTTCCACTTAGCATAGCCTCGAACATCAAGGTAATTGCATTACCCTCTTTCACACAATAACATTTTAATCCAAGTATTCAAAGACTTTACGTAGTTACCTCGCGGTCCCTTGAGAAAGCGTTGCTTTGCCTCATTGTAGCTTACTGAAGTGTCAACTGCGAACTTAGTAATGAATCCTTCTATAATTCGATTGAGCCAGTGATCAACGGCACGCATGATCTTATCCTCTGATTCTTCCAACCTTCTCACTAACCCTGGGATCCACACGATAGGACTGTCGAGTTTCCACTTCCTTGGCTATCTGCTAGCTTCACGATCCACTTGTACAACTCAGTAGGAAAAGACGCGAAGAAGATTTCATCTATCTCTGTGTATAGGTAGTAGTCTAACCACTCTTCTTTTGTCAGTCACAGGTCCTTGTTCTCCTATCCCACGAACTTGTAAATGCTCCTGTCCAACCAACCTTTAATTTCCCTCTTAGTTGGATGCCAATGATAGGACATCAGAAATCTCTATGCAAATTTCAGTCCCGGCAACAAAACCATTTGTTGGCTTGAGGGGGCCTGACCTAGGTTCAGAGTTAATTAGCCAAACCAATCCCTACACTACTGGCCCTTTCAGCATCAGCCCACAGTGCGTGGACTGAAGTCTCACTCAAAGCAGTATGGGGGGATGCTGGAACCAAGTTTTCACACCTTGGAGATGTCTTAGGGGTCCATTTAGTCCAATTGTGCCTACCTTCGCACACTGTCCTAACCTGCGAGACCTTTGTGATCTATTAGGATCTCCTTTCATGCAACCCTAACTAGCAGTTGAGATGCTTTCACACTGCTAGGGCAATGATCTGCGCTATTTCTCCAAGTTACACCACATATCTTACTTATGTTATTAAAATTGTTAGTTAATTTCACGTAAACAGATACCTTATCTCACATTTACTTAATCAGCACAATCAGATATGTTTGCGCACCATATAGACAATAGAAATGTAATTTATACCCAAGAGAGGAAATAAATACACAAAATTTCAGTAAAACTTCTCTTCATTAATGCTTCAATAGTTACAGACTCGACTCACCCTGCGCACTCAACTACAGGGGTCCGCGCACTTAGCTGCAGACTGCTAGGCCTCTGTGCACTCAGCTGCAAAGCCTTCTCCTACTCTACGACCCAAATACTCAACTCTACACTTTAGACAAGAGTCAATTCTTTATCATTCCTTTAACTACTTAGAGCCTCGCTCTATTTATAAAATCTCATCGTCCGTAGACCATGGGTAGATATCTAAAGCTGACATTACATTACAAAATTATGGGTGGACAACCCTATGACTCATTTACAACTTTGCGCTTTGCGCCCACAAAATGCGGAGTCTTTACATCGGATTTACAACTTTTAACCAAAACGTGGGATTTAAGCCCCAAAACTTCCCTTGGGGGATCCCACGCCCAAAAAATATATTGGGCGATATATACGGGGTAAAGGGTTCGTATATTGATAGGTATAAAAAATGGAACTCAAATTTAATGAAAAAATATAAAGGGGTATAAAAAATGTTAATGAAAAAATGGATACCTCCAATATCTAGTGAAAGTAGGGGCTTTTTAAATTGGTAAGGTGTATTGGGTTTATATTGGTAGGGGGTAAAATAATGTGATTTTCAGAGGTATTTTCCAATATGTACTCAAACTAAGGGTATTGTTTAATATGCCGTGATCGCACATGATATGTCATAGGTTCATTAAGTGAAGCCCCTCGTGGGTGAATCTTACGGTCTGGTCCAACAAGGCGCTCCTTCTAGAAAATTAGCCAAACTTTGTCACCCATATAGAACTTGTGTGACACTCGATGATGATCATGGCGCTGCGTGTACATAGCATGGGCTCTATCTAATATATCATGGACCTATTAGAGGATGTGTTGAATGTGTTGAATAAAGTTGTTAACCCTTTCAGCTTCAAACTGAACGTGAGCTGAATCTACCTGCATGGATGCAAATGGTATAGCCACATTAATGTGGCATACTGGATGAAATCCAAACCCTACTTGAAAGGGGATGTGGCTTGTTGAGTCGTAGAGACCTCTATAGTAGTTGTGTTCAAAATAGGGGTGAATTTCATCCCATGTGCGTGGATGTTCCGATTTGTACATGCAGAGAATATATACAGTCATCCTGTTGACAACCTCTATTTAGCCATTAGTTTGGTGATGGAAAGTCATGGACTTGGTAAGTTTTGTATCCAACATTGACCAGAGACTTGACCAAAATGCACTGAGGAATCTATTGTCCCGATATGAGACAATGGATTGTGGGATCCCAAATTTTACCCACACTTTCTCAACAAAGAGCTTTTGGTAGTGGCCTCTATAGTGATACTCTTCTTGTAGGCCCCCGTGATGGCCATCCTAGAGAATCTGTCCATGACCACGAAAATGTAATCGTTTCTGTGCTTATTAGAAGGAAGGATCGACATGTAATCCATGGAGAAAATTCCCAAGGCCAGCTCGGAGTAGGTAGAGGAGTATACATGCCTTGCTTCTTGATGGTTGGTTTGGCAATGACGCAGGCGGTGCAAGATCTAATGTACTTCCTAACATCCTGACGAAGTTTTGGCCCATAAAAATACTTCTGCAATACCACCATTGTTTTCTCTACTTCGAAATGTTCAATGACCCAACTGTAGTGCGCATCCAAAATCATCTTGGAATGCTCACTTGTAGGAACACAAATGTGTCCCAGGTGGGATAACAGTGCATCCTAAAGGTGAAAATTTGGAACTTTTTTCCCATCTAGGAGTGTATGGTATATGTTGTCGAATTCTAGATCACTCTTTTAATGATGTACCCACCCCGATGTCTCATGCCCATAGGAGTCAAGCACAATGATCAGCGCCATGACCAGTGGCCAATTGAGGAAATCAATGACATTATTGGTGCTACCATTCTTATACCTAATGTTCAAATGGAATTGTTGCAAAAAGGTGCACCATTTTTTAAGGCAATTGTTATGAAACTTCCCATCTGTCTGTATGAACTGTAGAGGTCGGTAGTCTGTGTGGATGACTTTTTCATTTCCGTGAATGTAATGCTTCCATTGACGGAAGGTCTACACAATAGAATACATTTATTTTTCATATGTGGGGTACTTTCAGACTGTGTTTGAAAGTGTCTCACTGTGGTAAGCCACTAGATTCCCATGCTGAGTAAGAACTACACTAATAGCATAGTCAAAGGCACTTGTCTCAATGTCAAATGGTTGTTGCAGATCTGGTAATTTGAGCACATGTGTAGAATAGAGGTGATTCTTCGTCTTTGAGAACATGTTTTGTTGGGTTTCCAACCAAAAAAATTTTCTTTTGCTCTACCCTTGGTGACTTGACATAAATGCCAAGTGATATGAGAGAACCCTAACACAAACATATGGTAGAAATTAGCAAGAAACAAAAAGTTGCGGAGCTCTATTAGAGTGGTTGGGGTTGGCCAATCCCGAATGACTTGTATCTTGGATGGGTCCACATGTACGCCCTTCTCATCAATGATGTACCAAAGATATTGAACCTGGGTCAGGCCAAAGGTGCATTTCTCCAAGTTACCATGGAGCTTGTGCTGTCGTAGGATTTGAAGGACCTCTCGAAGATAGGGGAGGTTCTCTTCCCAACTTTGGTGAAAGATCAAGATGTCATTCAAATAGAGTACCATGAATGCATTGGTGAAGGATTACAAGATGTCGTCCATTAGTCTCATGAAGGTTGTACGGTCGTTCGTCAATCTAAAGAGTATGACCAACCATTCAAAAAGGCCCTCCTTAGATTTGAAGGTAGTCTTTCACACATTAAAGGGTTCAATAGGTGCCTGGTGATAACATGACTTTAAGACAATATTGATGAAATATGTGGCACCCTTGAGTTGGTCTAGAAGGTCATCAATCAACGAGATTTGGTACCTATTATGGACAATGGTCTTGTTCATTGCTTGATAGTCAATACAGAGACTCCAGGTCCCATCCTTCTTCTGTACCAATGCAATCAAGCTCCCACAACGTGACGAGCTTAGCCTGATGTGCCCTTTCAACAATAGTTCTTGAATCTGCCTCTTGATCTCATCATTCTTTAGAAAAAATCATCGATAGATTAATCCATTGGGTAGTGACACACCCAGGGTTAGATCGATGGAGTGCTTGAATTGAAAATGTAAATGTACCCCAGTGGGTGAGGAGAAAATATCCTTGTACTCTTCCACGACCTTGTCCATATGCGGCTGTTGTGCAGAGGAACCCTGCCTTGAAGCTGTGGCCATGACCTTCTTATTGCCTATGTAGAGGAGCTCTGCTTGGAGGCCGTGGCCACAAACTTATTCTTGTCCTAGGGGAAAACCATGAGGAAAAGAAATTTCCTTAGATCGGAAATGATCTTACGCCATTGCTTTGCTGTGGTCAAAGAGATGGTGATAGTTGGGGCTACCTCCAGTATCATGTACAACTGATTCGCGAAAGTAATAATCACAAAGCAAGGTCTAGACTGATATACAATAAGTTGCTTCCACAAGTATGGTTGTCCTAATAGTAGTTCACAAACTTCAAGAGGAGCAACATCACATAGTACCTCATATGTGAAGGGCTTGATGTTGTAGGGAAGGTGGCATTCCTAGATAATGCAAAGATCTTGTCCTTAGTGAAGCCACCCGATGGTGTACGAAAGTGGATGTGTTATAGTATTTAGGCCTAAATGCTTTAACCTCTACTGAAATGAGGTTTTTTTGGCTCCCGTTGTTGACAATGAACTATGGGGGAGAACCCTTCACCCACATATGTGAGTGGAAGAGGCATCCCCCTCCTCTGGATCTCCAAGTTCAATATTCTGGATCTTGGTTGTGGCCATGGTTGCATTGGGCTCCGCATCGATGATCTACATCCCTTTGTCAGTTCCTTATCGGGTTGTGATTTAGAGTCAGAACTCGTGTCTCATTCAAAAGCCTTCAGCTCAACTACTTGTGACTTCTTGATCCAACGGTCACTTGTTTTGTGAGTGGAGATCTTATGGAACTCACACCATTTTTGCATGTCCTTCTTCATCTTTGTGATGTTTTTCTTTGCTTGCAGCTTCAGAGGGCTATATTAGGTAGCCCTGCCTTGGCTTGGTCCTTTGTTCTTTGGTTTGGGGGTGCCTTTTCCTTTCTTTGGATTCGTAGATCCAAATTCTTTCTTCTTCTATTTAAACTTCTACTCAATCTTCACAACGTATTGATATGCTGTATCGAGCGAGGAGATGTCTAGGAACTCCATCTCATCCTGTATGTAATTGTGTAGACAACCATGGTAATTGAGCACCAAATGTCGCTTAGTATCCTTAATACCTAGCTTTGTGTGAAGGGTATGGAAAATATTTGTGAAATTTGGCACATCTTGGTCCCTTCCCTGTTGTAGCATGGCTCACTCTATGTATTTGTCTTCATAGCTCTCGACAGGGTAATATTGTTCCTTGATGGCGTCTCAGAAATAATTCCAAGTGGGTGCGGCTGAAAGCAATGAGATTTCACTCTCGTCCTTTTATTCATAGTAGGTTTCACAGTAGTCCTTGATGTGTGGAGTGCCTTTGAGAAGAGGAAAACTAATCTTTTCCCGATTGGAAAAGTCATGAACTGAAAAATATCCTTCCAACAGATTTAACCATTTATCTATAGTGTATGCATTTATTAGGCCTTCAAATATAGGAATATTGAAGTTAACTTGTACCTTTAAAGGAGTGGCACCTCCAAAGTGGTTGATGGATGAAGATGCCTCGTCTGTGGGTAGCTGTCGAAGGATATGGGAAAATTTGTCCATTAGCACATACCTTTGTCACTCGAGGGCTTCCTCGACTGATATTTTGGAAGGATCTCTTGCCCTCTCATCCTTCTTTTCTTCTACCATGGGAGGTCGTCGGGTTTTGTGAGGCTAATCTTGTAATGGTTCAACCAGATCAAGCCCTAACTCCTTATACCATGACCTAGTTGGGGACATGCAAAGAAAAGCAGAGAAAGAGCAGACTGCTCCGATACCACTGATCCAAACTTAAATAGGAATGCAACAACTTATAGATGTAATCATAATCATAGAGAGGAAACAGAAAGGAACTTCATTTTATTAATAGAAAAATATTGAACTATGCTTAGAAAAGGAATGGAAATAAGATAGTTCAGGCGATGGTAACTTATATTTGAGAAGAGATGGGATGGATACATGGCTCTAAAATATGTTACAATAAGGCTCAAGGGCCTATTTATTATTGGAAAACATGATAAAATCCTAAACAACCAAAACCCTAACCATAGGAGATGTAACACCAAGAGTTTGTTGGCCCCATTGGGGTTAGTTCGGCAACCAACTTCTTGGGGTTGTAACTTGGTCATATTATCATTGTTTGGTGTGTACGATACCTTTTTGGAAAGATCTCTTCGAGTACTATACGTTTTTCCATAGGCCCTTGCCTAAGTCTATGGGCTTATTGCGGACCCCAAAAAAACGTCGTTTAGGGGGTCAAAACTACTCCGGAAGTTCAAGACCCGAAAAAACTATGTCATGCGGAAAGAGTTATTTTTGCGGACAAACCTAACCTCCCTAGGAGTCTAAGACTCTCTAGTGACAAACAAACCAAACAAGAGCAATCCTTCTCTAAACACACGTTATTCTATGAGAGATCAAGTGTTTTCCGATCTTACCTTAAGTCCAACGCTTGTTGTAGCAGTCCAGCCTTGCTGATCCAGATGAGCTCCTCCTTCACTTTAAGACCTGCATACACTAACAAAGCAAACGATTACATAACACCTGAATATTTCATAAAACAAAGCATATTCATCACATAGACCAAGGAGTACATGAAATAATTCATTAACAACAAATCATTGAGAAGAATGGACTTATTTGTATTAAGGAAACAAAAAAGGAACCATTACAACCTGAGCCTTGGTGTTGTGCAAGCTCCTCCCAGGGTCCAACAAGAGATTTCCTCTACTTTGACAAGCTCACCCACTCCCAATATGGCAACAAGAAAGGATAGTGATCTCTCCTCACAAGTCAACAATGGAAGTCCTAATTCCAGCAGCATTTACCCTTTGGAATGTTCAGCTTTCAACCTCCCCTCCTCTGGCCCAATGCCTGTATTTATAGTATTCTAGAGGAGGTTATTCAGTTCCAACATCAATGGGATACTCCCTCTTTTGGATGGGGTAGCTCCTCTCTTGATGGGATAAGCTCCTCTATCATAGGGATGCATGAACCATCTGTAGGCGCTCAATACACGTCAAACACTCTTCTAGAAGGCTCTAGAAGTGACCACAAGTAACTTTTTAAAGATGAAACTCGCGCCTTTTGACCTTTACAGGGGTACGCACCCAACCTTTGGCTTACAGAGCGTACAAGTACGTAGGTACAATGTGTTTGGAGTGCGTACACGCAGGCAAGGTAGAGAGAACCTGCGTACCCAGAGATAAACATGTTTTTAAGTGACTTTCTCTCTTTTTGAAGTTTTGACATGAAGAGCAGAGGTATGGGGCTTGACAAGGAGGACAATATGACTATTGATGGACCCATATTAACTGCAGATAGTCATGGTGACAAATTTCAGTGTAACACCTGCTTGATTAGCTTTCTGGGTTGAATCCCTGTGTTGCTTCTTGCCTCTTGGTGTACCTGGGTACTGTTGACTTAGCTTTGGCTCGTTTGTTTTTTATTTTTCCATAGCAAACTCGGCTGCCGCTCTTTTATAGTGTTATAGTCGCACCAGTTGGCGCCAGTTGCTCATTGACAACCCGCGCCAATCCCTGAAAGGCGCTAGTTGTAGCCTGACAGTCGCGCCAAGCCTGGGAACTTTTGAAGTTTGCCTGGCTATGAGCCCTCTGAGCTTGGTTTTTGTCCTGGGTACCTTTTTTCGACTACTTGAGTGTGTTGGAGTCTTGTTTGAATGGTTTTGAGTCTCTTTTTTGAGAAATTATTAATTTGATTTCCTTTGGTCATTACTTGGAGGTTTGTCTCAGTCTTTTCACAATTTTGCATCTTTTTGATTTTGTTTATGAGTGTTAATTGTGTATGAGTGTTAATCACCTTTGAGTGTTAATTACCTTTGAGTGTTAATCACCTTTGAGTGTTTTTATTTTTTAATCTTTGGAACTCTCACCCAATTTTCTTGATTTGCACTTGGCTGGTTCTTAGATTACATTAGAATCATCTTGTGTTTGAGAATTCTCTTGCATAGATCACACTTACATAATTAAAAATTCTTATTTTCAGAATATGAGTGATTGTTCATAGATTACAATTGCATAGATTACCTTTACCCTTTGGGTGTTTTCCATTTTCTATCGATTTCACAATTCTAGCCCTAGGGCATCTAGTGGCTTTGTGTGTCGATCCTTCCTTAGGTGTTTTTGGTCTTCTATTGGTCCAGTCGACTCTCTGATTGCTCCCTTGCACTCGTTTCGTGGTTGTTTATCGTTTTATTGTGTTATTTGGGTGACTTGCTTCGTTTTCACTTGAACTCCGCTTTGTCTCACTTTGAGCCTAGATTACACAGCTCATTGGTGTCTTTGGGACTTTTCTCGTTCTTTTGGAGGTTTGCTTTGTGATTAGGGAACTGAATGTGCTTGTATTGAATAGAATTTGTTTTTTATTATTTCTCAAAGTCGTTTAGTGCATTTTTCCATCAACAAAAAGAAAAAATCTCTTTTGCTTCGTATTAGTTAATGAGAATTAGAAGCTTTTCGTTTTTTATTAGTGATTAGAGATCTTAAAGAAAAGTCTGTTAATTTCCATTAGCTGCATTAGGGAAGTTCTTTGTTGTTTTGTGATCATTTCATTTTCGTGAAATCTCTCAAACCCTCTCGTAACTAGCATTCATCGAATGAAATGACATATTTTGCCATATAGTTTGCATTTAGGGAATTTTGAGAGATTACATACGGTAAGGCCTGAAAAATGGAACTTAATACAAGATCAACTTTAAAATGAACTGAATGAATCTAACAACGCATTGGAACATAACACACACTGTTTAAAGGTTTAGGCTAGAGACGTGCTCCGGCGTCGTTAAACCTAGTCACTTTTTTGTCCACTCAAGGTTGGGTGATTCCTCCTTCTGTGACTCAATAGTGGTCTAGTATGGATTTGTGCTCCCACGAACCACCGAGTATATGGGGAGACCCCGCTAGGTTATCATCCTTTATCCATAGGAAGCCGTGTTTGTCGCCTTACGACTCGTAACGCACCGAACACAGCATTCGAGAAGATTGACTGTCGTACGGAAAGTCCTTGGTTTTCATACGATTGCCAAGGTGTATATGCAGTTTTACGGATTGTCCTTTTCTCGACTCTTTAAAGATGAAAAGGTCAAGTTATGTCCTTGTGTCTTAAAATTTGTTCGCTCGCGATCACACGCCCCGTTAGATTTTGTTTTTTGACCGTTTGATTGTGTGTCATGAATTTTTTTCAGCCCCGTGTGTGATTTTTCCATTTTTAATGGCAACTTTTACAGAGTTCACCAACCCAAGAATCCCCTCTGACGGGAATCTTGGTCATTTTCCTCCTTTTGGGAATGTTGGTGCTCCTTACATGGCAGCGTTTTCCCTTCTTGGGTTAACTATTGGGTTGCCTATTTGGTTGTCCTCAACCTCTGTGATCCCTAATGTCTCAACTACTGGTCAATTAGTTCCTCCACCTAAACAACATCATGTTGATTCCAAGGTGGACCTCTCCCCTTCTTTTCCTGTTTCTACATCCTCATCTTCTACTTCGCCTGGTGAAAGTCTAGATTCAAGTAACTAAGTGGCTAAGAAGAAGAAGAAGAAGACGAAGAAGAAGAAGTCTCAAAAGTGAGAGGTTAAAAGTGTAGCTACTGCTCCGAGTCCATCTCAGGTCGGGCCACCTTTTTCTCCTTCGCGGAAGGTCAAGTTTCCTTGTAAATTGTGCAAGGATGACCATCTTCTTCGTGATTGTCCTGGCCTTCCTAGGATCTTAGAGGTATGGTCTCGTGATCCGGCCTACCCCTCATCATCCTCTGGAGCTCATGGCGATGATACCCTGGCAGCTGGCAATGGTATGAAGAACAGGAAGATTCGATTCCCTTGTAAGCTATGTGAAGGCGACCATCTCCTTCACCTTTGTCTGCTCATGGATAAAGCTTTTGGTGTTTTGGAAAGTCTTACAACTTCTTCACCCCAGCTCCCCATTAGTTATCAGAGGCTCTCCTCAGATCCTCTCCCTGTCGACAAAGAGATTGACTTAGATCCTTCTCTTGTCCATCCTCCTCTTTCCGAATCTAGCTGTGCTAAGCCTGTCCGAGACCAACCATTGGTCGGAAAGAGTGTCAACTCGGGTTCACCACCCGTCAATCACTCTGTCTCGGAAGAGCATCATGCTCATGTTCTTCTTGTCTCATAAGATTCTCCTGAGTCCGAAAACGACTCTCCTATCCCAGCTGATCCCGAGAGTCCTTCTTCGGAGCAGGGGGGCAATCATATGATTCCCCCACCAAGTAGTTCAGTCGTTTCCTTCGACTGGAGTCACCTAACTGCTTTCCTCCTTCCATCCCATGTTCCTTTCCAGATTACAGTACATGCCTATGATAAGGCAGTACCTGGCACTGTCTTGGATGAGGGTGCATCTGTCAGTCTTATGCCTTCCACTACTTGGCAAGCTTTGGGCTCCCCACAGCTTGTGTCGGTTGCACAAAATCTGTTAGCGTTTGACGAAGGAACTATTCAACCATTAGGGATCCTTCCTAAGTTCCTTATTACTTTGGGAGGCAAAACTGTCTATATAGACGTTGTTGGGTCCCCATAATACTAGTGATTACCCCATTACTATTGTAGTTGTACCCCTTATTAGTATTTTTGTGCCCCTATTGTGCCCATATTGTTACTATTGTGCCCCATAGAAGCCCACTATTGTTATTATTGTGCCCTTACATGTTGAAAATAATATTGAGAGGGGGGGTGAATCAGTATTATCTTGTCCTTTTACCAAATCTTCCTTATTTACACTTTGAATTATTTTTGCATATCAGTACCATAAAATAATGAGCATGAACAAGAAAAACAGACAGTCACATCAAAGAACATCAGATATAAGGTGGAAACCCAATGTGGGTGAAAACCACCTGCTGCAATATGTCTCTATCTTCTTTCAAATTAGAAACTCCTTTTACAATGGTCTTGTACTGGTGCAGTCCTTTACCAGTACGCAGGCTGCAACCTGCAGAGAGCTACAACTCTCTCTCGTTTTCCAGTCTCTCCTGGAAAGGAGCTACAACCCCCTACTTCTTTTCTTTCAAGGACCACTTTTCATAAATTTTCAAACTGGATCCATAAATATCAAATGATCATCAAGTACTAGTAAGTCACCCAGATAACCAGATCCACAATAACAGAAAACTAAACCCAGAACACCTTTCGTGGTGTCTCCTGTGGCGCCTCCTGCGGCATCTCCTGTGGCGTCTCCTGCGGCGCCTCCTGCGGCGTCTCCCGCGGCGCCTCCTGCGGCGTCTCCTACGGCGCCTCCTGTGGCGCCTCCTGCGGTGCCTCCTGCAGCGCCTCCTGTGGCATCTCCTGCAGTGCCTCCTGTGGCGCCTCCTGTGGCATCTCCTGTGGCGCCTCCTGCGGAGTCTCCTGTGGCGCCTCCTGCGGTGCCTCCTGCGGCGTCTCCTGCGGTGCCTCCTGCGGTGCCTCCTGCGGCACCTCCTGCGGTGTCTCCTGCGACGCCTCCGCACTTCCGCAACTGCAGCACTCGAGAGATCACCCTTCACAGATTCGCTTTCCACTTCACTTTCATATAGATCGAGCTTTTTGAAACAATAACCCAATATTTTAGATCTTAAGATATTCAACCCAAAAGCATACTCAAGCCAAATGATCTCCTTTGCTTTATATAGGCAATCTCTTCCTCAAATCATGGACCAATACCACGTGCCAAAACCATAACAAGCCAATACCATCAACTCAATACTAGGGATCAACACGTCTGTCGAGATGCCATGGTCCAAAAACCATAGGTTCAAATTCCAAGGACTAACTACCATGGACCAAAGGTAAATTTTCCCACATGAAATAAACTTTTCTCTGCATAAAATTCCGTGAACTTTTCTCCTGCGACTTCTTAATTCTCATCATATTGAGAGCCATGCCATGGGTGTTGCCATCAAGTACAACATCTGTAACATATAACCATACCAGAAACATAATGCCAACAATCTCCCCCTTTGGATTTGATGGCAACCTCAAAAACTTCAGCGACATTCTCCCCCTTTGACATCAAGGGCAAAGGGTTATGCTCCCCCTAAGAACATGCTCCCCCTGAATATGAACCAGATCTGCAAGGAAGAACCATAATCCACCAGACACCATTAATGACCAAGAAAGAGATAGAGACATATTGCAGCTATATTCAGACCAGCTCCCATGATCTCCTTTTGTACATCCTCCATAATGCCAACAATGCATTATATGCCCCCCTGAACCTGTGCCGCAACCCAGCACATGTACGCATATACCCCAGATGAATCATGCGTACAACCAACAATCAGAAGAGTCTCAACAATAAGATGATGCATCAACAACCCCCGGCTTTTGCCTGAGGTATTCAAAAGTCTCCCTGGGCAATGGTTTGGTGAGAATATCAGCAACTTGTTCCTTAGAAGGAACATACTCCAACTTGACCTTTTGTTCAAGCACTTGTTCCCGGAGAAAATGATACTGGATTGGTATGTGCTTGGTTTTTGAATGCATGACGGGATTCTTTAAGATGCTGATTGCACTTGTGTTATCGCATAAGATAGAGATATGTGGCGTACAAGTGATTTGAAAATCCTGCAAGGTCTGCATCATCCAAAGGAGTTCAGTGCAGCAAGATGCAGCAGCAACATAT